>RBNI01003534.1:0-15675 GCA_003990745.1 Jimgerdemannia flammicorona
AAAAAAAAAAAGGGACTAAGCAAATATTGATAGCTTGTTGAATGAGCTCTTTATAGCCAATTCTTGTTCTCTTGTATATGGCCTGAATCATCTTATCTTGGGTCTTCACATTATAGATCTTCCTCATCTACATTTATATGATATGTACTGTACAAAAGATAACTCCACACTCTTGCTCACCTGCATAGAGACCTGGAAAGGCTTTTTTAATACTATTGACCTCAATGTTGCTTTGGTCAGGAAGAATATATCAAGGGCTCCAGCATTGCTCATATCATCAAATTATCTTCAGTGCCTCTGCAACCATATCACTGTCCTCATTGCTCACAAAAAAATCTGCACCAACATCCCAACATCCAAAGCCATCACGAATATATAATATGAATAAGCGCCAGTCATATTTGTTGGTTTTGTGCATAGAATCAATTAGAGTCAACCACCCAAAGAGCTGAAGTTTTTGAAGTTGTTGGGAATGTATAAAAACAATACTACAGATGGACTGCTGAGAAATATAATATCATTCAACTTAATATTCTTGCTTCTTTAAATATATTACTGTGTCTAGAATATCCTTCTCTAGGTTGATATTGCCAATGAGATAAGTGTTCTGAGGGCCACAAATTTTGAACTTGATGTTAGCAACTTCCTTCCTTCTCAGATCTTCCACAACCCCACCAAGACCCAACTTCATACTGGTATACTCTTTGACAGAGTCAACAATGTTTGGTGGTGGATAGTTCTTGATGGCTTCTTACTCAACCAAAGCTCGGATGATTTGTGCATACTTCAACCCATCACTCTCCTTCAGCGTATAAGCATGGTCCAGAGAATCTTTGTATTATTTAATTCAAACCATTTGTAATAGAAGGCATAAAATTTTAATCATCACAAAGCAGAGGTTCTCCTGTCAAATTTCTGTCTTTCGATGTTTTTCACTGGGAACTCCTTCTTGATGCATACTTGACTTATTGTGTTTGGTGAAGTGGTAGATAAAACTGTCGAAAAGCCACCCTTAGTATATTTGTACTGGTTCTACTTAGTCTATATATTCAAAACAAGGGGCCACCACTCAGCATTAAATTCTCTCATTGGGACCTTGAATGTTTTATATATATTGAATAGGAGGGTATGCTTGTTGTTGGAGTTTGAGGCTGCCAGATCAGAGGTCACAAGTGGATTAGAGGCTATAGATAGACTAGAGGTTGTGGCCAGATTAAAGGTTGCAGGTGGTTCATTGGAGGCTATCGCAAGCAGATTGGAAGTCGCAGGAGGTTCAGAGGTCACAGGTGATTCAGAGGTCATAAGTAGATTAGAGACCATAGCTAGACTAGAGATTGCAGTTAGATTGGAGGTTGCAGGCAGTTCATTAGAGGCTGTCACAAGCAGATTAGTTGCAGGAGGTTTGGAGGTCATAGGTAGTTCAGAGGTCATAAGCAGATTAGGGGCCATAGATAAACTAGAGGTTGTGACCAGATTGGAGGTTGCAGGTGGTTCATTGAAGGTCATCGCAAGCAGATTGGAAGTTGCAAGAGGTTCATAGATCATAGGTAGTTCAGAGGTCACAAGCAGATTAGGGGCCATAGGTAGACTAGAGGTCATGACCAGATTGGAGATTGCAGGCAGTTCATTGGAGACCATCGCAAGCAAATTAGAAGTCACAAGAGGTTTATAGATCATAGGTGGTTCAGAGGTTACAAGCAGATTAGGGGCCATAGGTAGACTAGAAGTTGTGGCCATTGCAAGCAGATTGGAAGTTGCAGAAGGTTCAGAGGTCACAGGCAGTTCAGAGGTCGCAGGCAGTTCAGATGTCACAGAGGATTCAGAGGTCATAGACAGATTAGAGATCACAGATAGTAGATTCATTACTGCTTTCACTGTCTTAATTTCTCATCGAGGCATCAAGAAAATTGACATTTTCACAAGATTGACATGATAGTAAAAAAGCAACAAAACTTACACAACTAGCTGAAGTGCCAAATACATATCAGAGATCTTTAATCCACTGACAATACTGTCATTGTAAGTAGATTGGAAGTTGCAGGAGGTTCAGAGGTCACAGGCAGTTCAGAGGTCATGGGTAGTTCAGATGTCACAGAGGATTCAGAGGTCATAGACAGATTAGAGATCATAGATAGTGGATTCATTACTGCTTTCATCAGTAATAAAACTTACACAACTAGCTGAAGTACCAAATATACATCGGAGATCTTTAATCCACTGACAACACCTATTGCAAGCAGATTGGAAGTTGCAGGAGGTTTGGAGATCACAGGCAGTTCAGAGATCAGAGGCAGTTCAGATGTCATAGGTGGTTCGGATGTCGCAGAGAATTCAGAGGTCATAGATAGATTAGAGATTGCAGATAGTGGATTCATTGCTGCTTTTACCATCTTAATTTCTCATTGAGGTACTGAGCAAGTTGATATTTTCACAAGATTGACATAATAGTAGAAAAGCAATAAAACTTACACAACTAGCTAAAAGTGCCAAATACATATCAGAGATCTTTAATCCACTGATAACACCATTGTTATAAGCAGATTGGAAGTCATAGGAGGTTCAAAGGTCACAGGGAGTTCAGAGGTCATGGGTGGTTCAGATGTCGCAGAGGATTCAGAGGTCATAGACAGATTAGAGATCATAGATAGTGGATTTATTACTGCTTTCACTAGTAATAAAACTTACACAACTAGCTGAAGTACCAAATATATGTTGGAGATCTTTAATCTACTGACAATGCTATTATTGCAAGCAGATTGGAAGTCACAGGAGGTTCAGAGGTCACAGGTGGTTCAGAGGTCACAGGTGGTTTGGAGGTCACAGGCAGTTCAGAGGTCACAGGCAGTTCAGATGTTGCGGAGAATTCAGAGGTCATAGATAGATTAGAGATTGCAGATAGTGGATTTATTACTGCTTTCACCATCTTAATTTCTCATTGAGACACTGAG
This sequence comes from Jimgerdemannia flammicorona, assembly GCA_003990745.1. Classification (NCBI taxonomy): domain Eukaryota; kingdom Fungi; phylum Mucoromycota; class Endogonomycetes; order Endogonales; family Endogonaceae; genus Jimgerdemannia; species Jimgerdemannia flammicorona. Next base: position 2,949 of record RBNI01003534.1, read on the forward strand.
CAAGTTGACATTTTCACAAGATTGACATGACAGTAGAAAAGCAATAAAACTTACACAACTAGCTGAAGTGCCAAATATGTATCAAAGATCTTTAATCCACTGACAATATTGTCATTGCAAGTAGATTGGAAGTCGCAAGAGGTTCAGAGGTCACAGGCAGTTCAGAGGTTGTGGGCAGTTCAGATGTTGTGGAGGATTCAGAGGTCATAGACAGATTAGAGATTGCAGATAGTGAATTCATTACTGCTTTCACTAGTAATAAAACTTACACAACTAGCTGAAGTGCCAAATACATGTCAGAGATCTTTAATCCACTGATAACACCATTGTTGCAAGCAGATTGGAAGTTGCAAGAGATTTGTAGATCACAGACAGTTTAGAGGTCATGGGCAGTTCAGATGTCACAGAGGATTCAGAGGTTATAAACAGATTAGAAATCACAGATAATAGATTCATTACTGCTTTCACCATCTTAATTTCTTATCAAGGCACTGAGTTGACATTTTCAAAAGATTAACATGATAGTAGAAAAGCAATAAGACTTATACAACCAGCTGAAGTACCAAATATACATCAGAGATCTTTAATCTACTGACAATGCCATCTGTCTGGACACTACAATGGAGTGTCAACAAAATGGCATTAACATCACATGTGATTTTATGTGATTTTTTCAATTTGTTTTTATCAATGTTATCATGTGATTCTGCCCGGCTCTAGCCTTCCTCCTGATTTAGCATAACTCTATATATTTTTCTCATATGAAGGACACTTTGCCTAAATTGGCCTGGTGGAACCAATGACAAGACACACTAACTCAAGGGTGTTTAGATGCCGGAAACTGCACTATGCAGGCTGAGAGAGGTCTACCCCAGATATAAATGATATCATAGAGACTGGCCATAAACAGGCCCATATCAAGGGTCCAAATATTAGTTAGTTAAATAGCTGATTTCAGGAATTTCATAAAGTCAGTCTTTAAAACATCCAAAGCATCATCCATTTGCAAGAGACCCATTATCCTATGATTCAGTGCACTATTGGTCACTTTTCAGACTCCTCTGGTTGCCCTACAATGCTTTAGCTTTAGTTAGAGAATTCCTTAGTAAGTGCATCATCCTAGAACTAGGTACACAACATGTATACCATTATTCGAATGCCACCAAAAGCCAAACCAAACAACATTACCAAAATTGAAATCAGTCAAAATAAAACCATTAATACTGCCAAAGTCATAATCAAAGAATTCCCTATGTAAAACATCAATATGAGACCTATTGAGGCTGAAATCAACCAACAGAATGAATTCTTTCAATGTATACAATTCTTGACAAACTTAGGTAATTCAGATAGTCCAGTTGAGTCTAATTGTTCTCTATAAGGTAGTGAACTTGGCCAATAGCTTCTCTTTTGATATAGTGCTACCATTTGTCTTAGCAATAATTTATAAGGCCCTTCTCTAAGCTATAAAAATTTGAGATTCATGATAGTATCCTGGATCTTGTAAACAAATTTTTACAGTAACCTAATCATCTCAAATAATTAAAATAAATAAATACAGTATTGATATCAACAAGTCTAAAAAAACAATATATATATATCTAGTAGAGTTGCTTTATAGGCTAGGGTCTTAGGGAACTATCATATCAAGCTATATGACACATGAAGTTAATTGCAAAATACACCTTCAATGGATTTTGTATATGTAAATGTTGAGATTCTTACATTGCCAATCCAGCAAAGTAAAATAGAATGCATTGTAGAGAACCTAACTCAATCTATTATGCCTCGGCCATAAGCAATACATATTATTTAAAATGCAAATATTTGCCTGATTATGAAGATCAATTGTTTTTAACTATTTTATTCAATTTATTTTGATAGTTATACATACTGATGAAGCCAAAAAAAAAAAAAAAATACATATATATATATACTGAAAATCTAACCTAACATTCTAGAGATCATGATTATTAATTCTCCATATTCAAAACAGTATATTGCTAATTCAAATGTTTTTGAAGATACTAGTTTTGATTAGCCATTCAGTCTTGCATTCAGTGCTGTATGGAATATGCAATGAAGTTCAATGTTTCAGATTCTGAATTTAATTTATAGAGTTCAAAGACAGACATCTTTATCTGATAATGAAGTAGAAAATTTATTATTTATATTCAATCTCTTATTTCAATAGACATAGGGTGAATAAGGTTACAATATATATAGCCAATGAAAATTTTAAAATAATATAAAATAGATTTTGATATGCTAAATATAGAATAACTATCAATGATCTCATTGACTATCCTTTATATAATTCCTACTCATAAGATCATGGCAGGATACACCTTGTCGGGAAGATTGCTCCAGGCTATCTCATAATTGATTTCATTGATTGAAAAGGCTCAGATATAGTCATTTAGATTTAAATACAAGGTTATGATATCACTATTATGAATATATTTCCCAATATTGAAATTTGTCCAAAGTGATAGACTAATGTCTTTTTTCATTCTTAGAAGAATAGAAACTCCTTTTATATTAATAAAGTGCATTATAATGTGAATTGCTTTCCAATCCAGTCAATCTCATAGGTACTAAAATTATCATAGAATATAGATATACCATTCATATATATCATTGTGAAAACTTTACTCCAAAGATAAAAATCTGTACTATATATCTCAGACTGCTCTATAATCTGACCATCTTTTAAAATAATTACTTGAGAACTGATTTTGGACTAATCTCACTGGAGATTGACATTGTGATGCACTTCTCTATAGTTTATAAACAGATGACCAGTAGAGTATATAGTATATAGTGACAAAACTTTATATAGTATGGAAAGTTCTCTGCAAATACATCAACTGCCTCTGTAGAGTCTTGGGTCAATGCAGACAAATGAGTATAAAGTAGCTCATCATTTTAAGTAGCAAGATATATGATATGTAATCTCCTAGTCAGAAGTACTAGTAATTCTGTAACTATATTATTAATGTTATATATATAGAAGAGTATAGAACTTTGAAGCTAATGGTATATTATTATTATACTTCTATATCTAGTAATATACTCAAATATAGAAATGATTATTATTTCAGTAGGAGCAGCTTGAGGGTTTCTTTAGAAAGATCAGTAAGCTTACTAATAGTAAGCTTGTAAGTATAAAAAGAATTAAGAAGAACTTTATAGAGGTTCTTGGCTTCACTTTATAGTATAGTATATATTAACTACTTTATTAAGTAAGAATGAAGTAATACTAAAATCAGTGAGGTCTTATATATATTCTAATACTATCTTTAGAAGCTTGAAAGAAGAAAAAAGTTACTATATAGTATATTTTCACCATGATGGATATTTTGATAGATTTATCAATAGTTTCTATATAAATAAAGCTGAGTACAATATTGAGTATTATAGAAGTAATATCATTGAGGAAAATGTAATATGAAGAGCCTCTCAAATATTACTATACAATATTATCTAAAGACTGGACATCTTCTAATGAATTAGATAAATTAATTATCTTAAAAATTCACTAATATAAGTGTATAAGAGAATAGAATTTAAACAAAACTTGAAGCTAATATAGTATAGCACACACTGAGCTCAATATTATCAGTATAAATTATATTTACATTATGGTAGATTAGATTCTTCCAAATAGAGAAGATATTATTATTAAAACTAAAACTACTCTCAAATAGCTCAATTATATTTAAAAAGTAAGAGTAATATAAGATTCTATTTGAGACTATTAAGTAGTAATTTTGGAGAAAGAATTTCTTTGATTTTATAGTATAGCTTTAATAAAGTTGGTCAAGTGTTTAAAATTAGACCTAATGGAATAAATAATAAGATATATTAATACAAGAGTATTTAGATACTATACATGACTTTAAACCATACTATGTAGACTAAGATATTGGAAAAAATATATATATAGACTTCATCAGAGTAGTCTAAGTAAAAGAAATTATAAAGACAGATCAAACTTGGAGAATCTAATTATTAGTTAGTAAAAATTCTATATAAATAGCAGATTTTAAAGATTGTAATAAATTAGCTTATGTTTGCAAGAGATCTATCATCCAAGACTTCAGTATATGATAGATTACTTTTCAATCTCTCCTGATTGCCCTACTAGGGAATTTCTTAATAAATATATTATCTTTGTTCTAATAATTTCAGGCTGTATACTATATTTGCTCAGTCAATTTTCTTATAGAACTCTTATATCAAGCTATATAGTATTGTTGAATATACTTTTGATGGATTTTATATTTGCAAATGATGAGCAATATTGTTGATCCTATAAAATAAAATATAATATATTTGTAAGAAGTTTAACTCAATGTAATGTCATACCTCAACTATAAGTAATGTATATTATTTGCTTGGACAGTTTATATGATATATAAATATAATGACAAATACCTGAAAAGGATTTTTTTTAATTATTTTATTTATTTATTTATTTCAGTAATCAAAATTGATCCATAGTACTATAAGAAAAACTTATGATCTATATATAATATGCTTATGAAGCAAAAGAAAATACATACATATGCTGAAAATATAAAATAAGTTTCTAGATCTATTTAGTATTAACTCTCAACATCTAAAGCAGTTCAAGAATTCATTGGAGATGCTAGTTTTGGTTAGGAACTTGGCCTTGTGTTCAGCACTTAGTTTTACTGTGTAGAATGTGTGATGAATTTCGATGTTCCGGATTCGGAATCGAATATAGTACTCAAAGAGAGAACTGCTTTTTTGTCAACAGCCTTACACAAAGTAAATATGCTTCCAGTTGCAATGCATAAAGCTTATCAAAATGTTAAGGTTGTATAAAAAAGGGGTTGACGCAGAATGTTTGCTATGCTAAAAGTAGATCGACTATTTGTAACCTCATCAACGATCCTTTATACGATACTTACATCCTACCCATAAGGACACAGCATTTCTGAGAGATTGCTCCAGGCTGTTCCATAATTAGTTCCATTGATCGAAAAGGCCCAGAAATGGTCATTTAGGTTTAAATACAAGGTTATGATATCGCGCTTGCCGATATTCGAATCCATTCATTTTCCTGGAGCAAATTTCTATTTGTTGCTGTCATTGGAAATGAACCCCCATGCATACTGCTCGGCTGACATGCGACTGTCATTATTTGGGAATAGCTCTCCAATAAGGCCAATCTCACAGATGCCGCTGTAGTCAGGCGTTACAGATTCAACAACAATATCCCATTCGCATATGTCGTTTGTAATCTTCATCCCAGGAACGAAAAGCCGTGCTGTCCGTGATGAACCCCCGATGGAAGTTTCACAACCTTGCCATCTTCCGAAACGACCACTTGAGAACCGATTACCGAACGATCCCACTGGAGATTAACATTGTGACGCCGACGGATGGCCCGTAGGGCATACACTGTTCTTGCAGGCATGATGGCATAACTTCATGTGGTGTGGAGCAGTCTCGCCAAATGTGTCAACTACCTCCGTGAGGGTCTGGAGTCGATGCAGGCAAACAACCGTGATGTCAATGGCTCATCATTTTGAGCAGCAAGACGCGCGACGTACCGTCTACAAGCCGAACCGTGCCATCGCACCCCGAAACCATATCGTTGATGTCATGCAGAACGGCATGACGCGATGGCGTGTTCTCGTTGCGTCCCCAGGCGCTCTGGCGTGGAAAGAGTATGCCTTGGTGAGGAGCAGGCCTCTTCGGAGAGGTCGGTCAGCTCACCGATGGCGAATTTGTGAGCGCGGAAGGGGTTGAGGAGCACGTCGTAAAGGTCCTTGTTGATTTCGCTCCGGAGGATGGCAGCTACAGCTTCGTAGAGAAGCGACGAGGCGACACCCAAGTCAGCTAGGTGGTGAGCGCGCGCTCCAGCACCATTTTCATGAGTTTGAGGAGGAGTAGAAGCTTGCTACACAGTATATTCCTACCGCAATGGAAATTTCGATAGTATGGTCGATAGTTTCGGTGTAAATGAAGCCGAGAACGGTGTTGAGCTCCGTGGAAGTGATGTCGTGCGAAGCGAGGAACCATCTTGCATTTTTCCGTACCGCATTACCTCGAATACTGGGCACCTTTTAAGAGAGTATGTGAAATTTAATCTTATGAAAAATGAGGTGTGTAAGCTAATAGAAATCGCACAAACCTAGACAGTATGGCACGGCACGCGCCTAGTCAGCGCAGGCGATAGTCACATCGTCCTTCCAGATGGAGGCGATGTCGTTCTTGAGACTAATACCACTGTCAGATTGCCCGACCGTGTTTACGAAATGAGATGGTAGAGGCGTGGTTTCGGCTGCGAAAAGAATTCCTTTGTTTTTATATCGTAATCGGGGCGCAGCGTTGATAAGGTTGGTCAAGTGTGAAGGCGTGCTTGAAATAGTGAAAAAAAAAAAAAAAAAAAAGGCGTGCTTGAAATTGACGCTTCCCTAAATTGGGCCTGGTGAAGGGTGTTTAGGCGCTATGGGTGGCCTGAAACCGCCCGCGACATCGGTAGGAATACGTGGACCCTTGCGAGCTGTCCACGTGGAGGAGGAATCGAAGAAATACATGGAATCGTATGCCACGAACGGGCTCACGTGGAGGATCCAATTATTAGTTAGTAAAGGTTCTGTGCAAATAATGGATTTCAGGGATTGTAATAATGCCAGTCTTTAAAATATCCAAAGCAGCGTGCATTCGCAAAGGGTCCGTTATCCAAGGATTCGGTGCACGGTAGGTCGCTTTTAAGGCTCCCCGGTTGCCCCACGACGCTTTACTTGGGAAATTCCTTAGCAAACGCGTCGTCCTTGATCCCTTATTGATTGATCAATTTCCTTGTAGAACTTTACATCAAGCTACATGACACATAGAGCATCGCCTTGAAGACTGGGCAACTTTTTAAAAATCAGATGAATTAAATATCATGTAAAAATACTGACTGACACACGTGTATAAGGGAATGGAAATCGGCAAACCTGGGAGGCCAGTAGGCACGGCATACGCCTAGCTCGACGTCGTCAGCGCAGACAATGGTCACACCGTTGTAGGTTGGGTCCTTCCAGATGGAGGCGATATCGTCCTTGAGACCAAAACCGTTTTCAGATTGTTCGACCTTGTTTAAAAAAGCAAGGATTAGTCAGTCGTGAGTGTGGAGGGGTTGAAATTGACGCATTTTTAAAATTTGGCCTGGGTGGAACAAAAGACGAAACACGCCAAAGCAAGGGTGTTTAGGCTATATATGTGGCTCTTCGCAGACCGAGGCATCTGGAAGGAGTACGTGGATCCCTCGGGGTGGTCTACGTAGAGGAATCGAAAAAGAAATACGTCGAATCGTAGGCACAGGCCACGAACGGGCTCACATTATTAGTTAGTAAAAATTCTGTATAAAATGCGGATTACAGGGATAGTAATAAAGCCAGTCTTTAAAATATCCAGTGACGTGTTATCCAAAGATTCTGTGCACGATATGCCGCTTTTCAGGCTCCCCCGGTTGCCCTATGACGCTTTAGTTAGGGAATTCCTTAGTGAGCGCATCGTCCTAATTCCACCGCACACCGAACGTGTACCGTCCCTTTATTGATCCATTCCTTGTGGAACATGTACTTAATCGATGATAGATTTTGTATATATTTGCATGGCGAAATTCCTTCATCGTCGATCCAGCACACTAAAACAGAGTGCATTATGAAGAATCTAACCCAATGTAACACATCGCAATGCCACGCCACGGTCATAAGCGATGCACATTGTTTGCATAAGCAGTTCCTTTGTATAAAAATGAAAAATCGAACACTTCGCCTTATTTTGAAAAGAGATTGGTTTTAATTCTATTATTTATTTTGATGGTCAAAATTGATCTCCAGTGCTACAAATGAAACCGATGGTGTGTACGGAACATGCAGATGAAGCAAAGGAAAATGCATATATATATATATGAAAAAAAAAAACGAAGCTGAGGTCTAAAAGTCTTTATCATTTATTTTATATATCTAAATCAGAATATTGGTTATTCAAACATTCATTGAAGATATTAATTTTGGTTCGGAATTCGGCCTGCGTTAAGTGCTTAGTTTGTACTCTGTAGAATATGCTATGAATCCTATGATCCAGGTTCTTAATTGAATTTATAGATTCTGATGTTGAAGCAGAATATTTATTATTAACATTTTAATCATTCTTTGTTAACAGCTTTACTTAAGGTGAATGTCATTAAAGGTGAAACGTATATCTCAAGAAAATGTTAAGATGATATAAAAAAGGGGTTGATACAGAACGATTGCTACGCTAAGAGAAGATCGGCTATTCGTAACCTCATCTACGATCCTTTATACGATACTTACATCCTACCCATAAGGTCACGGCAGGATACACCTTTTTGGGGAGGTTCCTCCAGATTACCCCGTAATTGGTTCCGTCGATCGACAAGGCGCAGGTACGGTCATTTAGGTTTAAATGCAAGGTTATAACATCGCCCTTTTGAATATTTTGGCGAATATTCGAATTTATATATTTTGCTGCACCAAATGTCGATTTGCTGCTGTTAGTGGAAATTAACCCCCATGCATACGGCTGGAGAGCCATGCGACCCTCATAATTTCTGAATTTCTCTTCAACCAGGCCAATCTCACAGATGCCGTTGTTGCCAGGCGATTCAGATTCAACGACAATGTCCCATTCGTATACGTCTCCGTGAACCTTCGTCCCTGGAACGGAAAGCCGTGCTGTCCGTGGTGAGGTCCCAGATGGAAGCTCCACAACCTTGCCATCTTCGGAAATAACCACTTGAGAACCGATTTTCGATGGATCCCACTGGAGATCAACATTGCGACGCGCCATTCCACGATTTGAGGATGGATGACCCGTAGGGCATATGGTGTTCTTGCAGGCATGATGACAAAACGCCATATAGTGCGGGGAGGCCTCCGCAAACGTGTCAACTGCCTCCGTGAAGGTCTTGAGTCGATGCGGGCAAACAAGCGTGAGGTCAAAGTGGCTCAGCATTTTAAGCAGCGAGACGCGCGACGCACCGTCTCCTAGCCGAACCATGCCATCGCACCCCGAAGCCATATCACTGATGTCATGTAGAACGGCTTGGCGCTCCGAAGCCGAGGGCGCGTTCTCGTTGCGTCCCCAGACCCAGTCAACTACGCACAGCAACAGGTCGTGCTCTGGCGTGGAAAGGGTGGCTGCCTCGGTGAGGAGAAGTTCGAGGGCCTCTTCGGAGAGGTCGGTCAGCTCACCGATGGCAAGCTTGTGAGCGCGGAAGGGTTTGAGGAGTACGTCGTAGAGATCCTTGCTGGTTTCGCTCCAGGGGATGGCGGCGACAGCTTCGTTGAGAAGCGATGAGACGACACCAAAATCAGGGAGATCGTGCGCGCGTTCCAGCACCATTTTCATGAGCTTTGGGAGGAGGAGAAAGCTTGCTGCACGGTATATTCCTACCGCGACGGAAATGTTGACAGAAATGTCGATAGTTTCGGTGTAAATGAAGCTGAATACGGTGTCGAGCACCGTGGAAGTGATGTCGTTGAGGACAACGCGAGGCGAAGAACCCTCTTGCAATTTTCCGTATAGCATCGCCTTGAATACTGGGCATCTTTTAAGAGAGTATATGTAATTAATTGTCATGAAAAACGACGAACACAAGTGTGTGTAAGAGTATAGAAATCGGAAAAAACCTTGAAGCCAGTATGGCACGGCATGCACCTAGTTCGACGCCGTCAGCGCACACGATGGTCATATCATGGTAGGTTGAGTCCTTCCAGATGGAGGCGATGTCGTCCTTGAGACTAAGACCACTATCAGATTGCTCGACCATGTTTACGAAAGCGAGAGATATAAAGAGTTCTCTTTGAGATTTTGAGATATGGTTTCGGCAGTGGAAATAATTTGTGTTTATTTCGAAATCGTGGCGCAGCGTTGGTGAATTAATGAACCACCTTTGTGTATATCTATACAATTAAATAGAGTGCATTGTGTAGAGTCTAACTCAATGTATCGCATTGCAATACCACGCCTCGGCCATAAGAAATGCACATTATTGGCATGTGCAGTTCATATGCAAAGATAACCACTTTGTCTGATTTGGAGGATCAATTATTTTAATTATTTTAATTATTAATTTATTTATTTTGACAGCCAAAATAGAACCTGAGTGCCACTAGTGAAACCATCAATATGTATTAAGAAAGTTGATGAAATAAAGAAAATTCATATTTGTGCTAAAAATCTAAACTGTGGTCTTAGAGCTTTTATATATTTAAGATAATATATTGTCTTAATTAAATATTCATTAAAGATAGTACTCTAAATAAGTCAATTTGAATCAAATCCAAATTCAATTTGTCATATGATGGTTTGACCTGAATCTCAAATCCAAAACAATCCAAATTAACTTAGATTAATCTGAATCACTTCATCTGAATCACTCTATCTGAACTACTTCATCCAAACTACTCTATCTAAATTACTTCATCCAAATTACTCAATTTGAATCACTCAATCTAAACTACTCAATCCAAACCACTCAATCCAAATCACTCAATCCAAATTACTCAATCTGAATTACTCAATCCAAATCCTCTAATCCAAATTCTCCATATAACTTATATACTAGATATATTTATATAAATATATATATATACAAATATATATATACAAATATATATATATATATATATATAAATATACACATATGCAAACATATATATATATGTAAAAACATATATACAAATATATAAATATACATATTAATAGATCAGTTTTCAATAGTTTATAGTACCAATAATGTTTCAAGTTAAACATCTTTAATAGTTCTATACTTTCTATACAATTCTTACTCTAAAATCTAGCAATATTGTGCTAAGACTGAAGATGATATTATTTGTAATTATTATAGATAAAAAATTAAAAAAAGAAAATATATTTATAATATAACTAATGCTTTTATTTGATATACATATAATGTTGTTTCTATCAACCCCTATATATTATATAGCCAGAAGTTTAAAATACTTAGTGGGTTAACTTTAAACATTGATATATAAAAGACAAATACTCTGACAAAATCAAAAAGAACATAAAAATAAATAAAATTAATATCTAAGCTATAGTAGATATATTTATCTAATTGTCTGACCAACTCTATATCAATAACTCTATTTAATCAATATATTCTTTAGCAGAATTTTGAAATTAACTCATTTGCTAGATTATATATATAGACTAACTATTCATAACTATTGAGAGTAATCAGTTGTATAGTACCTTTAGCCTTCTCAAGTATGATTTATATCTGCCAAGTACCAACACTATTTACAAAGATGTCCTGAAGGCCTATAGGAAGGACTTTAGATAAAATAAATAAATAAAGACAATACTGTAACTATTATAAGCTTAATTATATATATATATATAAAGAGCTCACCAATTTAATCTCACATTCAATAAATAGAATTCAGCAGACAGAATTTCATTTATGATCAATATATAGATATCCTCCAATGCTATTTTATTTCTATGTATTACTAGTCATTAGATTGACCTCAATTGGTAACTTAAATCTCTTACCCTCAACTTTATCAACTTACTGATCCTTATTTAGAAGAAAACATTACAGATAATTTTATTAGTTATATCCAGAAGCTTGGAATCACAACCAAGATAAAAAGGGAGGGCTTGCCATCTGGTTGGCATTTTGAGAGAAGTCTTAAAAAAAAATAGATTTTAATAATTATTTATTTTTGTATAAATTTGCTAATAGAAAATTTCAAGTATAGATTTTGGCCATTATAATGAATATGTAATACTATAAATAACTCAACATTTTTTCAAAATTTAGCAGCCAACCTTCAATAGAAAAATATGGCCTTTGGTATAGAAAACTACTATATATATTATTAGACAACCTCACTGTTTAGGATTATCTTATATATATAGATAAAATATCTAGAAGTAAGTAAACTCTGAGTATTGTTTCCAAGCTATACAAACTAGTTATATTGGTCTAATCATCTCCACAATAATGGAACAAATTTACTATATAGTGTAGAATAATCAGTTTAGTCCTAAAAGAGCTAATATTAAATATTTGTATATATTGAAACTTAACATTTATAATGATCTAGTATGTACTGGAATTTGCTGTGGTATATGCTCTTTTTTCAGTTGGCTGAAGAAAATTATTTCAGAAGACTGAGGATTATTAATTAATTAATTTCAAACTGGATTTTTTTTTTTTTTTTTTAAAAAAAAAAAAAAGCCAATAGATTTCACAGTTACTGCTGATAAAGAAATGTGAGGTAAGACTATAGATGAAAGTGAGTGGGATGTACTAAGAAATGTTGTTAGAGTTTTGGAAGTAAGTAATAATTACTTTAACTCTATATTAATTTTATCTACCTCTATATAGTAATATAATAATATATTATTCTTAACTATTAGTATTTCAATAATTATATGAAGAATATTATCAAACAAACCACTTCAACAATAAGCTCTGCAATATTAGTATATAATCTTTTAATTGACTGACTAGAGGATAAGCTTAAGAAAAAGCTGAAGAGTAGTAGTAATTTCTAGTTTAGCCTGGATCAGAGAGATGCTATAGTGATTGCTCTGAGCAAGCTTAGAAAATACTACTCCAAAACAGATGCCCCAATATACTCAATCAGTATAGATATATCAATATAGCAGTTGCTTCTTCCAAAAAAAAAAAAGAGAA
>RBNI01003535.1:0-15671 GCA_003990745.1 Jimgerdemannia flammicorona
TGATCTTGGTGTCATTTGAAAGCCCTTAATAAGGCCTTTCTAATGATACCAAGAACATTATAATCGGATTACGTGTTGCCGAGATATTAAGGAAAACGTTCCATTTGACGAAATTTCCAAAATCGGCGATTCAGACGTTTTCCTTCATAACTCAGCAACGCATGATCGGATTTCAATGTTCTTGGTATCATTAGATAGGCCTTATTAAGGGCTTTCAAATGACACCAAGATCATCAAATTTGGATGATTATTCATCAAGTTATTAATGTAAACATTTAATTGTTTAATTTGGAAATCAAAACAATAGTTGATTCGAATCCATCCGGATGGGATTTGAATCCCATCCGAGTTGATCTGGATGGGATTCAATCGGAATCAATCCGAATCCAATCCAGATTAAATTGACTCGTTAGGAGCACTAATCTAGTTTATTGAATTATTCTATAGTCTTACTATTCTAGCTATATATATTAGATATGCTGACTCCCACTACATAGACCAGACTTATCTATTTACTAAAACTAGATTATCATGACTATATATAAGAGTATACCTATATATCAGATCTAGTAATATTAGGACTAAATAAGAAATAGTCTTTCAAATTTCAAACAAAGATTTAAGACAAAGAAAACCCCCCAACTAGCTAATAGAAGACAGAATAAATTTAAAGTAGATGAGTAAAGGACTGATATATGGGCTAAGGTTTGAAAAGATCTCACTCCTACTCTTCAAGTCTATAGATCTTAATTATATTATCATATTAGCTTCTAGTTCTAGTTAGGTACTACTAAATGAGAGAAGACCCACTTCTCAAGTCTGTAGACCTCAATTATATTACTGTATCAGCTCTCAGTTCCAGTTGAGTATAGCTAAGATCTAGCTTCTATACTACCCCACTCTCTGTCAGTCAATCAAAAGGCCTTATTAAGATAATATCTATACTAACTCCAATGACTGCTCTTAGCCTAACACTTTATTAGTTTATTGTTATTATTTTTCTTCTTATCTAGTATAATAGCTATCTCTCCTTCTATCCTGACTTTATCTGAAAAGCAGTCATCTATATCAGAACTGTACTTACTGAAAAGCTCACCAAAGCTCAGAGGACCCTACTATAGATATCAGAGATCTATAGATAATCTACACTAGTACTTAATGTTCAAGATTGGCTAACTCTATACAACCTATAATATATATATTACAATAATATATTATTAATAACAGTAAAAGGAAAAAAGTACTATACTAAAATAAAAATATCCCAGATATAGCTAGAGATATCAGAAACTATAAAAAAGTAGAGAAAATACTGTTAAATACTGATAAAGAGGCAACTCATCACTATTGTCTCCCTCTTACTACTCTGCAATAGATATAGTAAACTAATCTGAGATAGAGGAGATAAAAGTTACTCAAAAGGTTGCTTATCAAACCTTATGACCAGTAAGATAGTAGAGATAGATACTCCTTTCTCTGCTACCTTACTGGTTACAATGGTTTGATAGGCAATCTTCCGAGTCCACTTTCTACAATTATTACTCCCTCTACCTTGGGTTGGTTTGCTGTACCTGTTGCAGGATAGTAGAAGGGAGACAATAGTGATAAGTTGCCTCTTTATCAGTTTTAGATCAGTGTCTTCTTCACTTTTTTGCAGTTTCTGGTGCCTTTGGCTGTGTCTGGAGTATATCTATTTTGGTACAGCACTTTCTTCCTTTTGCTATTGCCAATAAGATATTGTCTCAGTATGTCTCAGGCTACGTAGGGAGTCAGCCAACCTTGGATATCAAGTGCTCAGTATAGGTTACCTGTAGGTCCTTGGTGTCTGTAGTGGGGCCCTCTGGCTTTGGTGAGCTTCCCAGCAAGCATAGTTCTGACATAGGTGACTGCTTTTCAGGTATTGTCAGGATGGGAGGAGAGATGGCCATTATAGATAGGAGGAAGGACAATAACAGTAGACCAGTAGGATATCAGGCTGGGGGTGGTCATCAGGGCTGGGGCAAGTACTGCTTCAGTGGGGCCTTTTGATTAATGTGACATAGTTAGGTAGTAGGTGTCTTCTTTTGATGGGTTGACAGGTTAGGCCCCAGTCATTAGGGGGAGTCAGGGGGCCTGAGACTATCTATTTTAGGTGTCTTGGCTATACTTAACTGGAACTGGAAGCTGATATGACAATATGATCAAGGCCTACAGGCTTGAGTAGTGGGGTATTGGAGGTCTCCTCCTACCTCATGTATAAGTTCTTTACTCATCTTGACTGAGAGAACCAGATCTTACCCACCATATTGTGCTTTAATGAGAGTTTTTCTTTGCCTATTATTCTCTTTGAGGTGGCAGGGGCTATTCTATTTAGCTTGGGTGTGGCCTTATACATATGTTGGGTTCTCGGGCATACACTTTTGGTTGTTGATGTATGGTTAGATTTCCCCTGGTAGTAAGAAGAGCATGGTACACAGAATGTGGTGCAGACTGATATTGATCCTGCTGTGCCTGGCATGGTTGAGCTGCTAGACAATAGCTAGCTTAAGTTAATGGGGGGCAGTGCTTAGTGGGTGGTGAGGGAGGGTTTTGGTCTATATAGTCTAGGTTCTCTTCTAATAAAAATCCACAGAATGTTGAGTCTGTTAAAAAAAAAAAAAAAACAAAAAAAGTTAGTATTTTAAAAAAAAAAAAAAAAAAAAAAAGTAAGATAGTAGAGAAAGTTATTATATATATAAGTTCTCTACTTATCTCATTAGAGAGAACCAGATTCTACTCATTATTCTGTACTTTAAAGAGAGTTTTTCTTTATCTGTTACTTTCCTTAAAGTAGCAGAGGCTATGTAAATCAGCTCAGATATGATCTTATATATATATTGGAATTTTGAACATATATCTTTAGTTGTAGATATATAGTTACTAACTCTCTGATAGTAGAAAGAGTATAGTGTACAGAATGAGATATAAGTAATTTTGTCCTATTATATCTAGTATAATTGAACTACTAAACAATAGTTAGTCTAGGTTTAATAAAGATTTAGTACTTAGAGAGTAGTAGGAGAGAGTTTTATTATACTTCTTTCTCTACTACCTTACTGGTCACAAGGTTTGATAGACAATCTTCTAAGTCTTCTTTTTTCTATTGTTACTCTCTCTACCTTGGGTTGGTTTGCTGTACCTATAAGGATATAGTGAGAGAAGAGCAATAGTGATGAGTTACTCTTTTATCAGTATCAGATTAGTGTCTTCTTCACTTTTTTGCAGTTTCCAGTATCTTCAGCTATATCTAAGATATACTTATTTTAGTATAGTACCTTCTTTTTTTTACTATTACCAATAAGGAGTCATCTCAGTATATTATGAGTTATATAGAAAGTCAGCTGACCTTAGATATCAAGTATCTAGTGTAGGTTATCTGCAGGTTCTCAGTACCTGTAGTGGGACCCTCTGGTATTGGCAAGCTTCCTGATAAGTACAGTTTTAGTATATGTGACTGCTTTTTAAATAATATTGAGATAGAAGAGGAGATGGTCATCACAGATAGGAGAAAGAGTAATAATAGTGAACCAGTAGAGTACCAGGCTAGGGGCAGTCATTAGGGCTGGGACAGATGTTACTTCAGTAGGGCTTTTTGATTGGTATAGAGTGGTTAGATAGTAGATATTACTCCTGGCTTCTTTTGATGATTTAGCAGATTGAGTCTCAATCATTGGAGAGGCCAAGAGATCTGAGGCTACTCATTTCAGATATCTTGGCTATACTTAACTGGAACTAGAAGCTGATATGGTAACATGATCAAGACCCACAAGCTTGAGTAGTGGGGTATTAGAGGTCTCCTCTCATCTTACATATAAGTCCTCTACTTATCTCATCTGGGAGAACTATGTCTTATCCACCATAATGTACTTTGATGAGAGTTTTTTCTTTATCTGTTATTCTCTTTAGACTATTTTATTCAGCTTAGATATGGCCTTGTACATATATTGGGGTTTTGGGTATATACTTTTGGTCATTAGTATATAGCTGAGTTCTTTCTGATAGTAGAGAGAGCATGGTGTACAGAATGAGATATGAGCCAATATAGGCCCTGCTGTATCTGATATGGTCAAGCTGCTGAATAATAATTAGCCTAGGTTAATGAGAGAGCAGTGCTTAATAGGTAGTAGGAGAGGGTTTTGGCCTATATAGTCTAGGTTCTTTTCCAATAAAAATCCATAGAACTTTGAGTCTATTAAAAAAAAAAAAAAAAAAAAAAAAAAATTTTAGTTTATAAAAAAAAAAAAAAAAAAAAAAAAAAGAGAGTTTTGACCTATATAGTCTAGATTTCCTTTCAATAAAAATCTGTAGAACTTTGGGTCTGTAAAATAAAATATTAAATAATATAAATATGTATCAGAAATTAAATATATAATACAAACTTCTCTAATAAACAATAGTAAAATATATCAGATAAGTCTAAAAGTAGTGTTTATTATAAATATCTATAATAAGTAAAGTAAAAATATATATAACATATATTTATAAAGTAATACTTTTATATGATGAGATCAGAAAATTGCTTACATATATAGAATATAGAAGGTGTGCAATTAGTTATTGATCCAAGCTTGAGACTGAGCCTGAGCATACACTTAGGGAGCCAAGAAAGGTAAAATGATTAGAGTTTTCTGCTACTAAAGATTTTGGAGTTCAAATCACGAAAATTAGATACGGGGGTGAGAGAGAGAGAGCAAAACAATCTTTTGGAAAGGAATGGTTCTATGATAACTTTCGTGATTGTTCAAGTTGTATTCTCTCTAGGAAGTTGACGCGCCTCAAGTTTTCAGGATCGCGAATTATGTAAGGATCTCAACTGCGTCGCTATTCCCACATGGGTCGACTTCCGTTACCTCGGCCGGTTTAGCAGCATCATCGTTCACAACCTGATGGCTCTGACTGAACTCGCCACCAGGACGAGGAGCTTGTCACCGGCTTCTCGTCGCTATTCACGCTCGACGAGACCAGAGGTAGCCTTGCGTCCATTGTACCCAATCATTGAGACGCGTAGCTAAACGCGGGATAGAGCCCACGTTCTGGTCTGAAGGACATGTCATCTGGGGCAAATTACGTAGGTGTCGTTTCCCTTTCGCCAGTTGGCCTTCATTTTTACCTGCGACCCAGGGATCGCCGCCGCGGGTACCCCGACAAACCTTGGAGACGAAGGGTTGAGTCGCCGCGGCGAGGATGTCGGAGGTCGGAGGTGGTCCTGCTTTGCGGGGTTAGACACAGATCCGAGCTAGCCAGTGGATCATAAGTATGCAGCGGGAGTTTTTGGTCCCATTCACTGGACCCTAGCTCGTAATGGCAGGGATGTTTTTGGTTCACTCCCCCCCAAAAAAAAAACTAGGTCACATAATTATGGCACACCCAGTTTCCCTATCAGACCGACAAAGGCGATTATCCGTGGGTGTAACGCAAAAATGGGCGGCGTTCACGTGTATTCGTTTGACTTCAATATGATTGCTTACCTTATAGCGTGATCTAAGTATACGATCCAAAGGTTTAAATATAGCTATGTAGCTGATTCGTTGGCAAGTTCAACGACTTTGTTAGAACATAAAGAGTCTCGAGTATGAGAGCATGCTAAATCTTGTGTTACCCATAATGCCAAACCTTGGAAAAAAAAAAAATTGCAACACCGCCTGTCGACCTGTCGACAATCAAGGTAACCGATAATTAATCAAACAAAGTTGGTCCTAAAGCGGTCGCGAGCTCCATATCTCTATAATTTGCTTCCTGACACTAATCGTTTAGCCGAGGCTGGGGCCCGTCCCAATCTTGTGTTCGTAAGTAGCTTCCATACTTTCCATACTTTTGCCCCGTTTGATTGCATTTGTGACGGTTGCGCTAGTGCTTTTAAAGCTTGTGATCTATTCACCCACCAGACCAAGTTCGATGCCATAACGACGGGAATGTAACCGCCAGCTGATCAAAACGGGAATATCTCCTGCATGGAGGGTGAAAATGGCTACGAGGGACCAGCTCGCGCGCCAATCAGCCGGAGGTGTGTAGGAGCAGCATGCCTGCGCCTTGGTCTGTAGAAGTTTCACGTTGCGGTACAGATGGAGATTCTCTGCTTTCGGCACTATTTTTTTTTCTGAACCTGGCCCATCGGTCATGACCGTAAGGTGGTGGTGTTA
The DNA here is from genome assembly GCA_003990745.1 of Jimgerdemannia flammicorona. Taxonomy (NCBI): domain Eukaryota; kingdom Fungi; phylum Mucoromycota; class Endogonomycetes; order Endogonales; family Endogonaceae; genus Jimgerdemannia; species Jimgerdemannia flammicorona. Next base: position 6,159 of record RBNI01003535.1, read on the forward strand.
TAAGTGCGTTATACTAATTTGAAGATATGTTTATGAGCTTGATCTACGTAAGGGTGGGAATGAGTCTCCGAAATTTGAAACGAGCGGACCTATGGCTCACATGGGGTGTCAGCCTAGGCTATATCTTTACGCGGGGTTGTCACACGGACGAAGGGTTCCGGGCGCGGGCACTCCCTGATATGGTGTATTCAAACGGATTGACATCGGCAGACCACGAATGGGGAAACGAGACCGAGATTGGGCCGAAAGTGCCCACACGGCTATGGTGTGATTTGTTGCAGGTTAATTAAGCCATGACGACCAATCAGCGCGTCAGGGGCAGGCCATAAATACCCTGGATGCCTGTCTCGATCAAGACCTTCAGCATTCATCTTTTTGTAAGAACCAAGAAAGAAAGAAAAAAGAAGAAGTCTCCACACTCCTTCTCACACTACATCTTACACTCTCTTCATAGGGGATCCCCATTTCAAACCTCACCTACACATCCCGTGCAACCACCCCTCGCATCACAATGCAGTCCAAACTCTTCGCCGCGCTCTCGCTCTTTGTAGTCGCCGCCACCGCCGCCCCTGGCGCCAAGGCTGTTGCTACCACTCCCAAGGCCGCTGTCACCACCCCCACTGCCACCACCCCCACTGCGAAGGCCTCGGCCGTCAACAGCGCCATGTATTCTGTCTCGCCCCACGCGACTGCTCAACCAGCCATCGCTTGCCCTGGCGGTTGCACTTGGCCCGCGCTGGACAAGCCTCCGACGGTATGTTATCTACTTCACAACGATCTGCTATCTACAATAACATGAGATTGTGGATGTCCTGCTCGCCTTCGCAACGATCTCATTCCTCTATCTTCAATTTTATCTCCATCAGCCCCTCCCGGAATGGGTGGCAGCCGTCGACATGTCAAAGGTTCCTACTGCCCCCGTCATCCAGGTGGATGCCTCCGGCAACCCGATCAACCCCGGCTACACGGCCGCCAGCGATACCTACTGCTCGTGGTCATACACACAGTGCTTCCGGTAAATTTCCTTGCTTTCATCACCTGTCTTTGTTCGTTTCATTGTTGATCTGATCTGTGGCTTATCATCCCATTGTTGTCCAATGTAGTGCCACCGACATCTACCAGTGTCCCAAGGGTGTCTGGGGTCTGACATACGATGACGGCCCGCAGCCCCCGTCCCCGGCTCTGTACAACTTCTTGAAATCCCAAAACCAGCGCGCTACCCATTTCGTTATCGGCTCTCGCGCCCTCGAGTACCCCGATGCCTTGAGACAGGCCTACCAGAATGGTGGCCAGATCGCCGTCCACACTTGGTAAGTTCGCGCGGCAATGCAAGCGCAGTCATTGTGGACGTTGACTGATCTGTCATTCTCCAATACATCTATTTCCGCACAGGTCTCATCCATGGTTGACCACTCAGACTAACGAACAGATCATTGGTGAGATTATGTGGACTGCCAAGGTTATCCAGGCCATCACTGGTGTCACCCCTTTGTATATGCGTCCTGTAAGTAGCTTCCCATTCTTTTCGTTCCATATTCAGCGTCCAAGTTAAATGCTAACTGAACAAAAATATCTATCATTCTCCTCGATAAACAGCCTCACGGTGACCTGGACGATCGTGTTCGCGCCATCATGAAGCAGCTCAACATGAAGGTTGTCCAGTGGAACTACGATACCAACGACTGGATGACTGGCTCGCCCACCTATAACTTCCAGCCAGAATGGATTTACCAGAACTTCACCGTTTGGGCCAAGACCATCAGCACAGCCACTGTTGGTAGTATCTCGCTTGAGCACGAGCTTTCCGACGAGTCTGTCTACGAGGCTATGAAGTCCTACCCGCTCCTCACAGCCGCCGGCTGGAAGATTATGGTGAGTTTTGGTATTGCTATTGCACGCGGGACTCGTTTATTCGACAGCTGTCAACCAGACAAAAGGGATCACTGACAAAGTCTCCTCCTTCCTTCCCATCCTCCTTTACCCAGCCCGTCGCTGATTGCTTGAATGACCCATACTACTATGTCGAGCAGCTTAACGGCTCTCTCCCGATCGTCTCCGGCGCCCCGACACCGACCGGCAGGGCTGCTTCCAACGCGGCTGCTTCTGGCGCTTCTGCTACCGGCACTGCCGCCGCTGCTGGCGTCAGCAATTCCCCTTCCAACACCACCACCAAGGCGAGCGCTGCTGTCCCGCGGTCCGCCTCCCTCGCCGCCACCGTTGCTGCCCTCAGCTTCGTTGTCGCTGCCCTGGCCCTTTAGAATATTTATTGAACCACTGCCTGTGTTTTCCTAGTGTACATTAATATAGAATTCGAATTATAAAAAAATATTGTGCGTTTGTGAACCCGTAATACCTCGTTTCTTGGGTTGATATGTGTAGCCCTGCGTTCCAAAACTGTTTGCATGTTCCCTCCACCTGCTGTTCCCCCTTCTGGCGGACTTGCTTTGCCGTGTTGACCAGTGCAGGTATGAAGGCGCATATACCGATGTCGAATATTTAACATTGGCCGTATATACCCATCGAGATTCAGTTACTCTGGGTCCCGGTAAGATGTAAGATAAAATCCACTTGCCTTTGTATTATTAAAAGAAAGAATCCCCATGTATATATGCGCAGACACGTCAAATGTTTTCTGCTCCCTGGTATATGAGGTGGTCGTTAGAGTATGCCGCCATAGAGGAGAGACAGACACCACGAGAGCTCAAACCCACGGCCCCGTCTACTTGTTCATTAAACTTCTCGATCGATCCCCCGCAACGCGGGCATTCGGTGCGCGTCCCGCGGACACTCGCTCCAATGCTCCCTGAGAGCACACTCGTCATCCACCCACTCGCCGCAGTAGCAGCAGGACCTCCTCGTCGCCTCGCGCCAGCTTACCGTCGCGTTTGCGGGACGCATCTCCAGGTGGTCCAGGCCTGCGTCGGTGCCGACGAGCAGGGTGTTGCATTTTTCGCAGGCGATGAACGAGGCGAGCGGGAGTTCTGTCGCTTGTTTGGGGTCGTGAGGCGTGTCCATTGTTGGGTGGAACCCAGTATTGGGGTGCTGTTGGTTGGTTTGAGGTGAAGGTGGTCAGGTCGCAAAGACCCTTGCGAAAGGGATCGGGACCTTTTATGCATGATGATGGGCGAAATGTGATGGGAAAGGGGACGAACGTAGCTTTGACATGAAATAGGAAAAAGGGTTATCTTGTGCGAGGTGATAACCTATTGATTGTCAACAATACAAAAAAAAAGGAGGAAATCACTGGTCTGGAGGCAAAATTGTAGTGTGGCTTCCTCTGAAAATGGAGCCCGAGGTGCTGCTCTGACGCTCGGATTGCTCGTTCACGATTTCCTGCCCTGGAAGTTTAATGGACTAACGTAGTTTGGAAATTCGAACAAGCCACGTTTACTTCGAACCTCTGTCGCTCACGCGAAAACGATGGAACTCCCCGGGCTCCTCTACACCTACAACTTGCACACCCGCGCCACCGCTTTCGAGTCCGGCGATCGCAATTCGGGTAACAGCCTGGTCTTCATCGCTGGCCTCACAGACGGGTACAACGCTGTGCCCTACCTACCCATGTTGAACGCAGCGCTGGAACACACGGGCTGGTCTCTCATCCAGGTCACGTTGTCGAGCTCGTATCTTGGATACGGCATTAACAGCCTGCAGCAAGACTGCGAGGAGTTGAACGTGCTGGTCAGGTATCTAGTCGAGAAGAGAGAAAAGCAAAAGGTGGTGTTTCTGGGCCATTCTACGGGTTGGTATTGAATGATTGGGATGATGTAGTATGATTTGAACTCGGCAACCTGGCCACTTTGGACTAATTGATCAAATTCTTCCACTCAATCGACTGTTCGTTTCTTCACTGTATATTCCCCCTTGCAAACATCCCAGGCTGCCAAGATTGCATCTGGTTCAGCCGGCATGCGCCCTACCGTCAGCACGTTTCCTGCTACATATTGCAGGCGCCTGTATCGGACCGCGAGTTCATGATCGAATCGCTTGATGGATACGACAAGTACCTTCGGCTGGCAACCAAAATGAAGAAGGCGGGCAAGGGGATGGAGCTGATGCCGCGCGAGGTTGATACTGCGCCTATCACGGCCGATAGATTCTACGCATTAGGGGCAGTAGGGTAAGTGTGGGTGTGATACGAAAGGAAAGAACAGGAATAGGGAGAACAACACACAACGATACAAAGGGGAACCCAATTGCGAGCGCATACCGTTGATCGTCATGGATGTTACCTCAAAACGGCACCGATCGTCCACATCAACTGCCTTCACTCTCATCTTCCAAACACCGCTTCGTTTTAACCCGACAATATCACAGCGGCGATGACGACTTCTTCTCCTCCGACCTCTCCCCAGCCAACCTGGCCACCCTCTACAGTGGTATCTCAACTCCCATAGCCATCATCCATTCGGGCGCAGACGAATACATTCCCACCGGGATCGACAAGGACGAGCTGCTTCGCCGCCTCCAGGCGGCATGTCCGGCCATTGTGGCCACCGCCATCGTCCCTGAGGCCGATCACGCACTCTCGAGCGAGGAGGCGCAGCGCACGTTCGTCGAGCTCGTGTGCAGGTTTCTGGAGAATGTGGTGGGGGTTTCGAAACAGGGTGTGACAGCTTAGTATTGCCTCTCGGATGAATGAGTCAGGAGTGCGCGGGCGCATTCTATCTGATATAAATACACTAGTGGTGGGTCATATGTGAGAGCCAGTTTATGTCATTTAAAGCGAGAAAATAGCACAAATAAATTATAAAATATAGGGAACAATGAACAACATTTGTGCAACGAGCATCGTACAGCAGCCGCAACGCAACTTATGCCGACTCAGACTCCCTGAATAATGAGATCGACGAGTTCAACTACTTCGAGATATTGCAATAATGAGAATAGAAGCGTCCTGAAGCGTTTCATAAGCGGCTCTATATTACCATAGAGATCAACGTCAACGACAATCGTTGGTGAATGTCATCAGCACTTTTTTCTTTTTGGGAATTACGAAATAGCTCTTCTCTTCGTTCTGATGAGTAAAGATGAAAGCAACCATAAAGTTTATATATTCTCTTGCTATTATTGTCTGTTAAGCCGTTCTCGGTCACTCGGATGGATTTCATTACATCAGTACTAGGTATATATACTCTTAAAAACCACCAATACGACTAGCACTAAATCATGACAACGGCTCCGTCGTAATCACGGTCAATGCAAGTCCCGCATCCTTGACATTGATAGACCTTGTCGAGACAGTGGACGCCAGTATTTAGGGAGCAGACGTTAAGGCCTCCCGCTTGGGTTTCTGAGGCAATCACGTCCTTCTCGTAGGCCCAGATGAATGCCCATTGTTTTTTGTATATTCAGGTTCCTGTGGCACAGGTCGCTCTATTGCTCTCAGGGTGGAGGCTTGGATGTTATTCCTTTTCGTCCTGAGATACTATAAAATTCTCTACCAAATGACTCTTCTTTCTACCTATCAAGCATGCATCATCCTACATGTTAATCATATCACTCCCCCCGGCAAGGCAAGATAAATGGAACAATATGAAGCAAGATGAAAAGGAGCAATATCTTACAAAATGATAAGGAGAAATATAAATAAGACAAAAGGAACAGTACGAGATAAGACAAAGAGGACAAAGAGGGCAGAGAATAAAGACCAGTAAGTATATTAATTATAAATCTATTAATAACTAAGAGAGATTATTAATTATCATTATTAGATAATATATATAACTAATATATAAAGAGATAAATAAATAAATAAAAAGTTTATTATACTATTCAGTATTATTAATACTGCAGCTTCTTGTATATTGTGATGGTTGATCTAAATTAGGAATATGAATCAGAGGAATAGATATTTGATTATAATATCTGAATCTAATTCCCAAATATAGTATAGCCTTACAAATAGCAGTCATGTTTTCACAAATGTAGAAACTTTACAAATATAGATGTAGAATCTTCACAATTATAGAGATTTTACAGATATAGAGGATCTATACTTATAGAAGATGACTCATAGGAAATATAGTCATAACTTAGCCACCTTATAGCTAGTAAACTTATATAAATATCCCAGTATCTAGAGTGAATAAACCTCAGATTGAAATAGTTCAAAGTAAAGAGAAAGCAAAGGAACTAGTAAGCCTGCAGGCAGATATACTTTGAACTCATCCACTCCTGTATTTCAAGGACTCTACAGAGTTAAAGAAGATCAAGTTTTTAAGATACAGAAATCTGACATACTTCTAAGATTAAGCATCTGCTACATTACAACTTGGTGTCTATTAGCTGGTAATTTAAGATGAATTTCTCACTTTCAAACTGAATAATAAATAACTATTACCACCTAAATAACTATATAAATTGAACCAAAATATCTAAACAAGATGAATATGAGACCACCAGTATTCTATAGTTATACTTTAGACAAGTTAATCATTATCTTCATTGATGATTTCAAGTAATATACTACTATAAGAGGCCTGATAGCAAGACAGCAAGTAACCCTCATACTCTTCAGTCTCTAAGGATCAGCAAGAGTAGCATTCACAGCTGTAATCCATGTAGAAAATGATGATGATACTATGCTAGTAGCATAGAAGACCTGGCTCTGAGCTATATACTACATAAATAAGATCAAGCAGATATTGAAGAATCAGCTCAATATAATATACTAAGAAATAAGTGAGGATCTAAACATATTCTACACTAGAATCTAATATCAGATAATCTTTACAGATTATGTTACTATTATCAGAGCTCAAGTAGTCAAAGTAATCTTCATAAAAGAAATCTACCCAGAGATAGCCTTGGCCATCCACTCATTACCAATAGTCCTGGATCTGATACAAAAGGTCATCTATACTCAGCAATACTAGATAGCCAGACATCTATAAGATTATATAATAAAGAGAGTCACTGGAGTCAGAATTAAAGCACTCAAGGCAACTAGTGTAATTTCTATCACAGTAATCAATCAAAACACACCTCAATCAAAAGCTATTGAATAACAGAAAAATAGTGATCCTATGGAGAAACTTACTAAGAAGTTCACCAAAATGACAACCTACTTAAGAGATGTGGTAAAGGAAATTAAAGAAAGAGACTGCTGCCCAGTTCAGAAATTTGCTACTATCTCAGACAAGAAGAGAGATACCTGCTATACTTGTAGAGAAGAAGACCACTACTCATATAAATGTATGGGTGAAACCAAGCATAAGGTATAGCTAAGCAATACTACTTGAAATAAGGAATAGGTCAATATCATCATATTTAAGAAGATTGGAGAATTAGATAAAGAGGAATGAGAGGTCTATTTCATACAGACTACTAAAAAGAATATTTATAAACAACTCTATAAGAGACCACCAGGGAGATCCAAGAAGAACCCTGTAGAAAAGCAGATAGAAACTGCTACAGAAAGTCAAGATAAAGAAATAGATCAAGATATAGAGCTAGAATAGACTATTTAAGATATCATCTAAGAAATCACTCTAGCCAGTTAAGGAGAAAAGAAGAAGAAGCTTTACAAAACCAAGACCTTTAAGTATGATATCTTCAAGGACCTCAGTCAATAAAAGATCAATACAACCTTCGGTTAGCTGGTAGAAATACCCACATTCAGATAGCAAATAAGATATAAACTTACTGAAATAACCAAAGAGTAAAGATGGAAGATAACTGAGGCCAATAATGTTCAAGAGAACTCAAGAGAAGAAAGCAAAGACAACTATAAGACCTCTATCTAGAGGATTATATAACCAAGATACAGACATTACAATGGAATAATGTGGAAAAGATTCACAAGCCCCTAGAGATTATTAAGATAAGAGACAAAGTCCTAGTATATTGAAATATAGTAGAAGCTTTATAGTTATGAAAACTAGAGCCCAAGTGAAAAGAACCTTATCTTGTATAAGATATAAAAAGAACTACCTTTTGGCTATAAAAACTCTCAGGCACAATTATCCTTACTACTATTTATCAAAACTGATTCAAGAAGTATTATAGCCAGTCAATGAAGTATTGCCACAGCTCTCAAGATCATTAGTACTACACAATGAGCCATAGAAAGACAATGGTATACTACTGAGCTGCCTATGATGGAGAAATCCTTTGACAGCATTCAAAGTATAGTACAGATATATCTGTTATGAATTTCACACTTCAAGACCTACTAGAATCAGATAGAGTTTCAAGAATACTTCAAGTTAGGACAGCTACTGAACTCACAACCAGAGATAGCAAAAGAAGATTAGATCAGAGAGTGCCAGCTCTCCCATGTTCAGATCACTATTACTAAATAAGTATATAAGTTATTCAAGAAGAATGAGCCAGCCTTAGCTTACCTTAGAGAAGTGGTTCTAGGAGACTTTGCATAAGTCAGAAGGTATTATTGAGAGATTGTGATGACACAGATTATATAGTACAAAGAGATACAGATTGTGTAAGCTTGGGAGTTTGAGTAAATAGAGTATTTTAAAGATAAATTATCTATTTAGAAGGAAGTTATAATAGTTGATCTAAATTAGAAATATAAATTAAGAGAATAAACATTTGATCATAATATCTAAATCTAATTCCCAAATATAGTATAGTCTTACAAATAGCAGTCATATTTTCACAAATGTAGAAACTTTATAAATATAGAAATTTTACAGATATAGAATCTTTATGATTATAGAGATTTTACAGATATAGAGAATCTATACTTATAAAAGATGACTTATAGGAAATATAGTCATAACTTGGCCACCTTATAGCTAGCAAACTTGTATAAATATCTTAATATTTAGAGTAAATAAACCTCAGATTGAAATAGTTTAAAGCAAAGAAAAAGCAAAGAAACTAGTAAGCCTACAGGTAGATATACTTCAAACTCACCTACTCTTACATCCCAAGAACTCTATAGAGTTAAAGAAGATCAAGTTTTTAAGATACAGAAATCTGATATACTTTCAAGATTAAGTATCTGCTATGTTATAATATATATAATATATTATACATATCACTGATTCTATATTATCATCAATTAGTATATATAAAAATATATTATTTATATTACTAATAAAGTATATATTACTCTTTGAGAAAACTTATATTTATAACATATTATAAGCTCTATTAATAACTAAAAGATATCTCTTTATATATATATAATAGTTTGGGTGGTAACTGTAGAAGTTTGTAGATATTGTTTATAGTTTAAGTTAGTGCTCCTAACGAGTCAATTTAATCCGGATTGGATTCAGATTGATTTGGATTGAATCCCATCCAGATCAACTCAGATGGGATTCGAATCCCATCCGGATGGATTCGAATCGGATTCGAATCGGATTCGAATCGGATTCAAATCAACCATTGTTTTGATTTCCAAATTAGACAATTAAATGTTTACATCAATAACTTGATGAATAATCATCCAAATTTGATGATCTTGGTGTCATTTGAAAGCCCTTAATAAGGCCTATCTAATGATACCAAGAACATTGAAATCCGATCATGCGTTGCTGA
>RBNI01003536.1:0-15669 GCA_003990745.1 Jimgerdemannia flammicorona
AAAAAAAAAAAAAACTCACCGGCACGCTAAGATACGTGTGTAGCAAGGTATTAAATTCGAAAGCGTTGCTTCCCTCATTCTTCACGCTTAGCACCGTCTTGAGCGTGTCGGCTGTCAGAGTGACCGTGTACGTGAGCCGGAACGAATTCGGCCAGGCCGAGCGGAGGGCGTCGGTAAGCTGGGCTTCCCCAAGGCCTGTAGATTTAAACATTAAACAATCTAAACAGATGGTAAACCAAAATGACGTATTATAATAATATGGTACCGAATTGGACGGAGATTTCCTCGTCGGTCTCAGTGATGATGCCAAGCCATTCCCATTTTGAAATGCGGGCGAAGCCTGGGGTGGAGTATATTGCGTGAACAGTAACATCCGCGTTGCCAAGACAGGTTAATTCATCCATAAGGAATAATATTTATTAAAGACGTCTCATGGGCATGTGATTCGCTCACCGTGTTGGGGCAGGTTAAATTGCTCTTGGGTGCCAAAGACGGGAAAGACGACGGGGATGCCGCCGCGGATAGCCTTGGATTCGTCAAGGATGGCCTTGGTACTGGAGTTGAGGGAAGGAAAACTGGTCAAGGAATGACAGCAAAGACGAGAGGTTGGTTCGCACATAGGTGCCTCACCTCACGAATAGGCGTTCCTTCCCCTTCGTCTTCCACGAGCTAAGAGTGGCGCCGTACAAGTAGATCTCGGCGGACGCGGCGGACGCGGCGTGGTGGATGGAGACAATGTGGGGTTGGGAGTGTGAGAGGAGGGCAGGCATATTTGTCTTGTTATGAAAGCAACATCTCAGGGACGAAAATCATTGAATTGAGTGTGCGCAATTCGTGACGTCAACGTGTTGATGTAATTTATTTATTTACTAACAGCACAACGTCCCAAGCAAGTCATATAATTAATTTCATAGAGAAGCCAAGTAGTTTATTCCATCATGATTGTCGCGATTGTCACAAGAAAACTTTACACATATACAAAAAAGCAAAAACGAAGTTCCACCTGTAAAAAGAGAGGCATATACATTGAAATTGGTATGGAGCACTTGCGTGTCCTCATAAATGTTTGCTTAAATAGATTTTGGATTACAGAACGCCGTGATCATAATTGTGCCCGTCAAAGTCTTCAAGCTTCACGATCTGGACGAAATTAACAAACGGAAAGTGACCGGTATAAGCTCGATTGCGTTGCACGCTCGGAAAAGAGAACCGAAAGAAAACAACTCACGGCGATTGTAGGAGCAATCCAAATCGGAGCATCTCCAGAGTCGAAGATAGCAAGCCCAGAAGAGCGCAGTGCCGCATCTTGGACAGACTCTTCTCTCGTGTCTACGGATTGTCTCGCTGGCGGAGTCTCCAAGACTTTTGATAGACATTACAGCTTCGTGAGTGGCAAAGTGGGCGTGAGCCGACTGGTGTAATGGACCTTCCGTGAGCAGCAGAGAGAATGGGCAGGATTGATATGTTTTATACCTTCCTCTTCGGATTACGTGGCAACTCGGTTTGCCTTTTGCGTATAACCGTTTTCTGGATGGTTTAAACCTGCTTATAAACCAGATGGGGTGGCTGCAGAGCCACCCTTGATGCCGCTGTATATACTGAAATGGAAATTCCGGTAAAATGGAGGAGGCGTATCCATTTACGCTATTTTAATCCCCAACATCGATGATGTTAGCATGCATTGTAGACTCGATCTGCGAACGCGTCGGCGTCTCCAAGATGGAAACCGTAAAATATAACACAATACAGAGCGAACTATTATCAACTACGCGTCTAGAAGCCACGCCTGGCGAAAGAAGAAAGCCTGCTGTGAATGCACCGCCACAGTTGCGTGGCGACAATGCTATGTTTGAATAACCCCCCTGAACCCCTGAACCTCCTAATCCCTGATCCCAATTTACATAACCGTCATACACCACAACGAGAACTTCAGGTAAGCTGAAAGTAATAGACATTGTGGCTGATTATTGTCTCCCAAATATGGAGCACCGGATTGGGTAAGCCGTACAGATGGCTTCTCAGATCATTCAGGGAGACGGAATGACGGGTGAACAAGTTTAGCTTACATGATACTCGCTTAGTTTGAATGGTTTAAATCCAATCAGTCCTGTATATGGCATCGCTGTTTTTTTTTTAGCTGTTACATGTTTCCAAAGCGAACTCCTTATTCATGACAAGCCACAAAAAATTGATAATAGTAATCCAGTTCTGGAAATGTAAGATATTCGGGACGCCACTCTACCTATTGTAATGCTACTTCGGCTCGAGAGCTAATTATACAAATGTTCTTAGATCAGTTTTGGACGGGTAACGGACGTTGGGTTGACAAACTTAGGCGACGGCTGGCGGCGACGTTCGGTTGCTGGATCGGGGTGTGTTGGGAAAGTAGGACAATAGTTATTCGGACGACGAGAAGGCGGAAAACGGAATTTGGACGATGGGAAGTCGGAAGGAACGCTGGGTCGGAATACATTAAGGACTTGGGACGGAATTCGTAACAGGGACGGTGGATCGGGTCACGTTAAACTGGAACTCGAAAAAGGACGCTGGAACGGAATACGTTGGATCGTAAACGCTGGAACTTGGAACAGAAACTGGGACCAGTTTAGAAGGCAGGTAAGCAGCAACAAGCAGTCAACAGAATACTTCACAATTATGAGTGGCAGCACAATTCAGTCTAATTTGGTACCTATTGCTTGAACAAGTTATCAAGATAATCAAGCAAAAGCAGAGGGTAGGCAGTGAGACAGAGAAGATATTATGCCCTTTGAGTGAATTCTGGAATCTGCTTTATTCAGATTTAAACTATTAGAATATTAATATAAAATTTACTAACTAAGAAAGATAGCTGAGAGATAAGTTAGATTAAAGTAGAAATAATATTAAAACTAAAGAGATATTAAATTAAACTATATAAGTTTTTTGAATTATTATAATATTTAAGATAGTTTACTTTAATTATCTATCTTTTCTTATTCTTTCTTGATATTTCTACAATATTTAATACTTTACAAATATCTAAAAGTCTTCTCTTGATACTAAGCTATAGCTAGTTATGAAAACTTATATTCTTTTTATAATAGTATAATATAGTAGATACTCAACTTCAGAAATGTGACAGATTTCTTTATCTTGAATACCTGATCTTCTTTAACTTCTCAGAATTTTCAGAAATATAGAGGTGAGTGAGTTTAAGGTATATCTGTCCACAGACTTTCTAGTTCTTTTATCTCTTTACTTTGAACTATTTTGATCTGAGGTTTATTTACTTTAGATACTGAGAATATTTATACAAGTTTGCTAGCTATATAGTGGCTAAGTTAGGACTTCTTTTTCTATAAGTTATTTCTTATAATTAAGAGATCTATATATCTATATAATTCTTATAATTGTGAGTTTTATATAAATTATATATATATAACTGTAAGATTAGATGACTGCTAACTATAATATTATATTATATTGAAAATCAGATTCAGGTATTATAATTAAATATCAATTTTTCTGATTCTTTTTTCTAATTCAGATTGACTATTATAACTTTTTCCTTATTTTTAAAAAAGTGAGAATAGAGAGAGAGTGTGTGTGTTAGGGTAGAGTAAAGTAGAATAGATTGGGTTTGAGCTATCAGTATAGTATAAGAACTATATATATATTATAGATTAGTTAATAAAGAGATCTTGTACTTATAATATAAGATAAAAAAAATTATGACTTTTTTCTAATTAAGTGATTTTATCTCTGAATTATCTTATTCAAACTCTCAAGCTTCTATAAGCTATATATATATTCTTATATTGTATAATCTTCTCTATTATAGTTTCTCAATAACATCTCTTTATCTATCTAAAATCTTCTAGAACTACTTAAAAATAGGCTAAAGCTGACTTATTATCTTTAAATAACTTATGAACTTATTTAATAATAGTTATTTTGATATAAGATCTCTGATATTTAGTAATCTATTTTTTTTTTTTTTTTATTATATCTTATTTTTGATTTAGTAGTTATCTTAACTTAAAGTATTTTTAAAACTTGATATAATATTAATCAGCTTTAAAGTATGAGATTTATAACAGATAGGTCTGTATGTATGATATTTTAAATATTATTAAAGAATTCCTCTAAAGCTAGTAGCTTAGTAAAATACTATTATCTCTCTATAACTTATTGGGCAGTACTAGTGATCATGAGAGCTACAGTAGTACTTCATTAGTTAGTCATAGTACTTCTTAAGTTAGTTTCAATAGATAATAGTAGAGATAATTATACATACCTGAGGATTTTTATAGCCAGAAGATAGTTTTTTTTATATTTTATACAAAATAAGATTCTTTCTATTTAGGCTTTAGTTTTTATAACTATGAAGCTTCTACTATATTTTAATATATTAAGATTTTGTCTCTTATCTTAATAATCTCCAAGGACTTATGAATCTTCTCTATATTATTTTATTGTAATATCTATATCTTGATTATATATATAATCTTTAGTCTTTTTTCTTATTTGATATAATTTCTATTTTTTGATATTTATATATTTCTATACTATATCTCTATTAGATAATAAGGTTTTTTTTAGAAATTTCTCTCTGAATAGCAATTTCTAAGAAGTAAAATAGGTGTTTTTATAATTATATATTCTGGAGAGTAGGTAATACTATTGACAAATAGTAGTCCTAATTTTTATAGTTATTACAGATCTTAGTAATAATATTCTTGAGTATTTTATTAATTCTTTCTATTTGTCTATTTTTTTTTGAAAATAATAAGCTATAGTTTGAATATACTGAATCTTATACTTCTTATAAAAAACCTCAAAAAGCTGGTTTACAAATTCTATTCCTCTATCTATAGTTACTTATTTTGAGATCTTAAATTGATAGATGATTCATCTATTATAATATAGCAGATATATAACTATATAAGTATGTCAGATTTCTATATCTTGAAAACTTGATCTTCTTTGACTCTGCAGAGTCCTCAGGATATATGAGTGAGTGAGTTTGAGTATATCTACCTATAGGCTTACTAGTTCTCTTACTTTCTCTTTACTTTGAACTATTTTGATCTAAGGTTTATTTACTCTAGATACTGAGAATATTTATACAGATTTGTATACTAATTTAGCTATTAAATATGAGGCTAAGTTATAATTATATTTTCTATAAGTTATTTATTATAAGTATTAATTCTTAATATCTGTTAAATCTTTGATGATTGTTAAGATTTAATATCTGTGAAATCTCAACATTTGTAAAAATATTAATATTTATTAAAACTTTAATATTTGTAAAATAATTGCTATTTGTAAGGCTATACTATATTTGGAAATTAAATTCAGATACTATAATCAAATGTCTATTTCTCTGATTTATATTTCTAATTTAGATCAATTATTATAACTTTCTTCTAAATAGGTGATTTATCTCTAAAATATTTTATTCACTTAAACTTCCAAGCTTCTACAAGTTATATCTCCTTGTACTATGTAATTTGCATCATTATATTCTCTCAATTCAGTATATCTCTCTCTGGTAACATTCAGGTTATACAACTTTTTGGTAATACTTTCAATATAGTTTTTGGAGAAAAGCTACTAGTATCATAGCAACTGATGAGCATTCCAAGATATATACTAAGCAGGGTGGTCTGAGTGTATTTGACTGGCAGTATGTGAGAAAGGGTCCTGGCTTGGGGGTTAGTATGAGGAGCCTGCTGGTGGGAGAATATGGTAGGGGAGGGGACAGCACTGGAGGTCAGAGAACAGAGAGGGTGAGCTTTACAGATAAGGTGAAGGGGGGTCAGCAGAGAGCTGGGCTAGAGGGCTAGCTTAGAAGAAACAAGGAGATAGTGAAGACTACAGAGCAGTGGCCTCAAGGGGGAGTCTCTCTGGAGGGCCAGAGTAGTGGGGCTGGTGGTATAGAGATTGAGAGGGTAACTGTTGATGGGAGTGTAATAGGTGATAAGGAAAAAAATATAAATAGGACTGCTGATGGTAGACTGAGCAGTGGGAAAGGCACAAGGCCTAGCAATCTGGCAGATGGTATAATGGGACTAGTAGTAACACTATTACTCAAAAAGTCAATCTTAGAGTTCATAGTCACTTTGTACTTCCAGGACTTAGCAGTAATAGCAAAAATGGTCTTGGGGCTGATTGCTAAGCAGGTGGCTAGAGCAGCATCTATGAAGTTTCTGAAGAGACTGAAAGGAGTAAAGGTTGACTTTGAGGAGGCTGGACCATTTGAGGAGGCACTGAAGATGGGATTGATAGTTGGAGAGATGTGTATTCTAATAGCATACTGCTTGAGGTAGGACCCCAGGATAGTACAATTGCTGGTAAAGAGAGTGCCTATGGTGACCACTGAGAAGATAAGGAGAAGAGTTGAGAAAGTCATGGCTGAGTATGGTAAGGTAGTTGATATTGAGTTCTAGGTCTGAGAGGGGACCTTGTTCAGGACTAGGGATATTGATGTTTGAATCTGGCTAGCAGGGAAGGAAGTTACTGAGAAGACTAGGGACTGGCCTTTAGTAATGGTCTGGGGGTTTTTTTTGTGCAAGGTGACAAGAGTGAAGGGGAGTGAGGAGGAGGAAGAGGATCTGCTGGAGGTGCTGGAAGAGCTGAGCAGTACTGTAGAGCAGAGAGCTAAGGCTTGAAAGATATATATCAAGTTGATGTATTTGGAAGTGGTAGATAGAAAGAGGATTTGGGTAGATAAGGAGTGATGGGAAAGATCCTAAGGATATAAGAGACAGAGAGAGCTGTTGGTGAAACTGGAAAGCAGAGTGAAGAAGAATGCTGGTGGCATTGAAATTGTGGGGGGAGCCAAGGAGAGTATCTGAGCTGGCAAGGATAGAGAGAATACAGGAAAGGGGCCAGGAGGGAGAGAGGAGGTGAAGAGAAATAACCCTTATATAGATAGTATCTTTGAGGTCTGGAAGCCATCCCTGATCTCTATACTGCTTATTAGATGAGGTCCAGCTTCAAGGGGCAGAGTGGTAGAGGATATACCTATATAAGGAGTCCAGAGAGTATACTTTGGAGTTCCTGAGGTGGTAATGGGGAAGCAGATAGTGGTAGTGGGTGAGAATGAACTAGTGGATGTTCAGGAGGAGGAGTGAGATGAGACTGCAAGTATAGGAGCTGATATCTTGATGCTGGATAGAGGGTGACCAGTAACTCTCAGGGGGAAGGAGGTGAGAAATCTGCTATAGATGTGCAAGATAATGAATAACTTTGCAGTAGAGGTGTTGAGGGAGATAGATCTGCAAATGATAAGTGACAAGTATTGGGCATATATCCTGAATAGTGAGGGAGTGGTGGAGGTACTGAAGGTAGAGATTCTTACTGTTTTTCTGGAAAAGTAAGGGTATGAGGTTGATAAGGAGAGGGAGGCTGGACTGGTGGTTGCTGCTAGTGAGAGAGCTGCTTTCTGTTGGGCAGAGCAGCATGGGTTGAAGCTCTGGCAAGAGGTCTATCTAGAATATTGTGAAGAATTCAAAGAGAAGGAGGATGGGGAGCTTACAGAACTTCTGACTAGATTGGAGGCTAAGAGGACTGAAGAGGAGAAGGAAGCTGCAGAATATGATCTGGATCTGGCTCAGGATGAGATAAATATGGAGCAGTAGAGAATTTACTTACTATTATACATTATTCCTTATGAACAGTACAACCAACATTTTCTCTCTAAATGTGAATAGGCTCTGGGGTTCATTTCATTGATGGAACATTTTTGCTTAGCTGAAGGGATTGGAGGCTGATCTCTTTCTTTTGCAGATGTCTGATATGAGGATGATTTGGATAAACTGGAATGGACAAAGGAATAGAGAGGAGAGGTAGTTTGGAAGAGTAAGGTTGAGATTTTGGTCAGGAAGGACAGAGGGGAGATATGAGATGTGCAGAACTGGAGAGACAGGCTAATCTGGGGTGAGTGGATTTGTACTGGTCAGAAACCAGTTATAGTGGGATCCTGCTACTGCTCTACAGTGAGGGGTGAGTATATAGATTGGGTGAAAGGTCTCCAGGAGGAAGAGACTTTAGCAGGAGCTAGAGTGGATATGCTTGGAGGAGACTTTAATATGGTCAGAGATACACTATTGGATAGAACTGATGGAGGGCAGGGGGTGGAGGGAAGGAGTAGAGGTTTGGAGATGTGAGAGGAAGTAGAGAGGCTGAGTGCTTTGGTGGATGCTGGCAGAGAGTTGTGGGGTGATAGAAGAATATATACATATTGAGTGAGTGGCCTGGGGACAAGAATTGACTGGATTTTGACAGTTGACTACTGGGGTCTGGATATTTGTGGGTCTCTGGAGGCAGAATGGTATCTGTGATCTGATCATTGAGAACTGCTGAGACCAAGCCATTTTGGGGGGAGTGGGGATAGACTGGGATATTAGCACCTCAACTCCTCTCTGGTAGACAATAAAGTACTATGGGACAAGTGAGCTGAGAATATTCAGCAGAGGGTAGAGGGGTGGATACAGAAAGGTGCCTCAGTTGATATTAGATAAATGAGGCTGAAGGAGGCTACTAGAGTCTATTAGAGGGAGGCAGGTGTGGTGGCTGGGAGACAGAAGAGAAAGAAGAAGTTGTGGGCCTCTGCTAGATTGATAAGGCTATTGGAAGATTGGGCAGGTTTGGTAGCTCTGGAGAAGATGGAGGATTGGAGATTGCTATGAGTGAAAAAGAAGGTTGTGGAGTTGCAACAGATATTGTGGAAGGAGGAGAAAGTATAGGTACAGAGTATAGTAATATATGTATCTACATTGGCAGAGGCTGAAGGAAGGAGAGAGACCCTCTAAGTTTCTCACAAGAGCCCTTCAGGCAAGGAGGGTTCAGCAGCAGTGAGAGGGGGTTCTCAATTCTGAGAGAACATTGGTATATGGTATACAAGACATTCTTAGGTCACTTAAGAAGCAGTGGAGTGGCTTGTAGAGTGAGAAGGAGGGTGGGGCAGAAGATGCTACCATTGGTCTTGCCTTAGAGAATTGGTACTTACCATAGGCAGAAGGACTAGACAATTTGATAATACTAGTGCAGGAGGAGGAGATTTGCCAGGTTCTTGCCACAACTATGCTAAGTATAGCACTAGGTGAGGATGGTCTGCCCTGGACTTTCTGGAAGATAGTAGACATCTCTGGTGTGCTGAGAGAGCTGAGGGCACTCTGTGACTTGGTACTGTATTCTGGAAGATGGGTAGGAGAGCAGAATCTGGAGCTGGTGGCACTGCTGTATAAGAATAAGAGTAGGAGAGAGAACTGGAAGAACTGGAGGCCAATCATACCACTGAACATAGACAGGAAGTTGATTACTAAGGTGGTAGTAGTAAGGCTACTGAAGATGGCCCAGCAGGTCTTAGGGGTAGAGCAGTGGGGATTTGTCAAAGGCTGACTTATTTGGAATAGCACAGCTTGAGTATATAGTATTATTGAAGAGGCATGGGTCTGTGAATTGGATGGGCATCTGGTCTTCTTGGATCAGGAGAAGGCATATGACTGTGTTCAGAGAGTCTGATTGGCAAAGATACTAGATAGAATTGGAGTCTCTCAATAGTTCTGAGTGGTAATAGTCAGTCTACTGAAAGGGAGCAGTGCTGTACTCATGTATAATAGACATCAAGGGGTGGCTTTCCCTCTGGATAGAGGTGTTCCCCAGGGGGACCCACTGTCCTCCATCTTGTATACACTCTCCTTGGAGCCCTTAATAGATAGGATTCAATGGAAGTTAGGAGGGCTTTCAGTTTATAGTATTGAGTGGAAAGTTGGTGCTTTTGTAGATGATATGGTAGTTGGTCTGGGTTCGATTACTAATGTTGAGGAGCTCAAGGAGACTATGGAGTGGTATGAGGTACACTCTGAGGCTAAACTAAATTGGCACAAGTATAAAACAATGGTGCTGGATAATGACCTGGTGGAGGGGGATGTCATTGGAACAATTGTCCCTACTGGGGAGGCAGTGAGATACTTGGACATCTATCTGTCAGTGTATAGATTTGTTCTTTCAAAACTCTGGTGGGAGCAGTGGGTGGTTATCTGAGGGGAGGCCCTGTAGAGCTGGAGAGGCTGCTACTTGTCTCCAATAGGACATGTTTCTATCTTGAATACTTACTGGCTGCCAAAGTTGTAGTATCTGGTATATCATCTGGACTTCCCAGCCTGGGTGGTGAAGAGACTGCTGAAACTGGCCAAAGGGTGGATAGGAGGAGTCAGATTAGCTGGGAAATTTTGTCCTTACTAGTGATTAGAGGGGGACTAGGGCTGGTTGACTTCTCAAAGAAATTGCACTGCCTGAGAGTATGGTGGCTGAAGAGAGCTGTTGAGCTGGGGGGCAGCAGCTAGATTCCTCTATTGAAGAAGGTCTGGAAGATGAGGTCCTCACTGAGAGGATCTATAGGAGATCTTCTATCTTTAGTTAGACTTCAGAATAATGAGTGTATGCAGTTTAAGGGCTTCTGGTAGAGTGTCACTAATGGGATACACTGCATCAGCATTTGTTGGCAGGAAGATGAGGGAGAAAGACCTTGGGGCCCAGCAATGTGAAGATGGGACCAAGTGTTGCTGGGGGGCATCTCCCTTGGTGACTTTGATATTAGTGATGGGGTTGAGTACCAGAGAGGGTTGGAGTAGGATCTGTGGCCCAGTAGATGGTAGTTAGTGGGTATTGGTGAAGGGTGGAACTGAAACAAGATCAGAAACTAGAGTACTGAGGTTCAGCAGTGATTGCCACTGAAGTATTGGGTGGTCTGGTGATTATATTGAGGAGGAATATTATACTCAACTTTCATTTTGGCCACCTGGTGGAAGGAGAAATCTTTGACTATAAGGAGTGCTATAATATTGGACAGGAAGGGAGTTTTGTACAGATGTCTGAACATTGACTAGAGGAGTACAAGATGCTCAGTAACTTCTGGATAGTGGTTGAGAAGAGGTTGGGTGTTGTGCAGAGGGGAGAAGGTGTGAGGGATCAGTGGGAGGATCTGTGGGATAGATTGGAGAGAGGGGTTGGAAGAGAGTGGCTTACTTTAAGGTAGGTGCTGACTATATAGATAGGATTGGTAGAATACTGGCTATATGTATTTGAGGATAGAAGATGTCTGAGCTTAGGAATATAACTATTGTGATGGAAAGGACTGATGGAGGATACTCTGATGGGTTGGTGGTATAGGTGGAGATTGCAGGGTGGTCAGTGGTATTATTTGGTAGAAGATACATATGTGGACAGAGTGAGGGGAGGATTGGAGTCATAGGAGATAGGGTGATTTTTAAGTGTAAAAAAGTGGAGGGGAGGGGGGGTTCTCCTATGAAGATTGGGTAGTGGGAGGAGATAATGTAAATTTATGTATAGACTGGTAATAAATAGTGAAGTCCAAGTAACTATAAATATATATATATATATATATTCTCTCAATTATATCTCTTAATGTGTCTGAAGTCTCTTGGAACTACTTCTCAGAAATAAGCCAGAGCTGGCTCATTATCTTTAAACAACTTATTAACCTATTTGGTAATAGTGATTTATATGTAAGAGAGCTGGCACTTTCTAATCCAGTCTTCTTTTCTCATCTCAGGCTGTAAGTTCAGTAGCTGTTCTAACTTAAAGTATTCTTAAAATTCTATCTAGTTCTAGTAAGTCTTGAAATGTAAAATTCATAACAAGTGTATCTGTACTATACTCTGGATACTATCAAAGGATTTCTCTATTGTGAGTGGCTCAGTAGTATACTATTGTCTTTCTATGGCTCATTATATAGTACTAGTAATCTTAAGAGCTATAGCAGTACTTTATTAATTAGTTATAATACTTCTTGAGTAGATTTCAATAGAGATAATTATATCTGAGAGTTTTTATAGCCAAAAGATGATTCCTTTTATATCTTGCACAAGATAAGATCCTTTCTACTTAGACTCCAGCTTTCATGACCATGAAGCTTCTACTATATTCTAATATACCAGAACTTTGTCTTCTATCTTAATAATCTTTAGAGATTTGTAAATCTTTCCATATTATTCTATTATAATATCTATATCTTAGTTATGTATATAATCCTCAGCCTTCTTTCTAATTTTGTATAGTCTCTGTATCTCTATATTCATATGTTTCTATATAGTATTCCTATTGAATGATAAGGTTCTCTGAGAACTTTCTTCCCTAAGCAGTATTTTCTGAGAGATAAAATGGGTACTTTATGATCAGATATTCTAAAGAGCAGATAACACTATTAGATAGTAGTCTCAGTTTTCATAGTTATTGCAGATCTTAGTGATAATATTTTTGAAGATCTTATTAGTTCTTTCTACTTATCCATTTTCTTGAGGATAATAGGCTATAGTCTGAATATGCTAAATCTTATACTTCTTATAGAAAATCTCAAAAAACTGGTTTACAAATTCTATTCCTCTATCTGTAGTTACCTATAATAGGGTCTTGAATTAGCAGATAATTTCTTTATAGAAGAATCAGCAATTAACTGTACATTGGCTTCTTTGAGAGATTCTGTCTCTATTTATTTTATAAAAAGGTCTATAATGACAATGATGTATCAGTTACCAGTTAAAGTCAAGGATAGAGAACTAATTATATTTATTACTATATGAGCAAAGGATACTGATTCTATATATACTAATCCTAGGGTCTGATTTTATTGATCTTATTTCTATTTTTGGTATTTGTTATAGATCTTGACAAATTATCTGATATCTTCCTCTATTCCTGACCACCATATTGTTCTTCTTGCTTTTTATAAGTATTTGTTTCTTCTAGATAGCTAAGTTTATATACTGATTTCATTACTTACTTCTTCTTGTACTTAGGTATAACTAGTAGCTTTCTTTTTTTTAATATTTCTCTATTAGTTTTGAATTATTTTCATATTCTGTTAATAATTATTTATGTCTATTCTTTCAGATGTTGGGGCATCTTTTGCTATCTCAGATAGGTGATAATTCTGTAATAAAGCTCTTTATTCATTATTGATTTATAGGTTGAGAGTCCTTCAGAGTGTCTGTAAGAGGGCATTTGTATTGGTATTAGTTTTTCTAGGATAGTACACAATAGTTATATCATAGGCCTATAACTTCATAATCTATCTGATATAGATTTCTTTGAATTGCCTGGTGGTCAGTAATCAGATAAGGACTGAATAGTCAGTCTGGATAGTGAGAAACTTTTCTATAACTTAGATAACTGTAAGATATTCCAACTTATAGAATTCATATTCTTTTTTGGCTTCTTAGATTCCTCAGCTAAGATATGCAATAATATATTCTACTTTATCTTTCTTTTGGACCAGAACTGCTCCTAGTTTTTATGCACTTACATCTGTCTGCAGAATGAATTCTTGAGTTCAATAAGGTCTTCTGAAGATAGGTACTTGGGTCAGTCTGATCTTGAGTTCATTGAATACTTTTTGTTATCTACCAGTCCATTGGAACTTGATATCCTTCTTATTGAATTCATAGATTGGGTCTACAATATTGGAGAATTCTTGATAAATCTGCAGTAATATAAGGTGAGTCCCATAAAGACTTAGGCTTTAGTGACAGTAGTGGGCCTTGGATATACTGTTACTGCTTGAATCTTGAGAGGGTCTGTATGTGTTCTATCTCAGTTGATAATATGACTAAGGTAGGAGATCTTGATTTCTACAAACTTACACTTCTTGGACTTAATGTATAGGTTATACTTCCTTAGCTTCTCCATTATCTACTAGATATACTACAGATGTTCTTTAGCTATTTTACTGTAGATGATAACATCATCTATATAAACCACCACCCACCTTCTCATATTATAGTAGAAGATTTTATTCATCATTCACTGGAAGCTTGTTAATATATTATATATTCTAAATAATATTCATAAGTAGACATAAGCTCCATCTAGAGTGATAAAGACTGACTTATCACTTGCTGCTTCTATAAGGCTAATTTGATAGAATTCTAAATATAAATTCAAAATACTATAATACTGTACTTTATCTCCCAGAGTCACAAGAATGTCACTGATGAGGCGCAGTAGTTAGTGGTCCTTCTTAGTAGCCAGGTTGATCTTCCTGTAATTAGTATAGAGTCTTGGGGCAAATTATCCTGGTTTGCTTTCTTTCTCCAGAGCTAGTATAACTAGTAAAGCCCAAGGACTTCTATCTTCTTTGATAATATTGGTATCTTCTATCTGCTTGATTTCTTCTCTAAGCTATTTGCAGAAGGCTGGCAGAATTGGTCTTACTTTTTGATAGATTGATTCAGTGTCTCTTATATCTATATCATGATAGTAATATGGGATCTTTTCTTTGATGTTCTTGAAATCTATAGCTAGAACATCCTTGAATTTATAGAGTATCTTCTTGAGTTTCTTCTTGAGTAAGAATTCATTTCCAATGATATAGCTATGCTTGTTTGTAGTTTCTTCCTTCTTATGATTTAGTTTGATGATCTTGATACTAGTGAATACTCCTCTTTCTATAGATCTGAATTTCTTCCTTTCTCTCTTTATTTTCTCTAACTTCTAGACTTCTATAAACTTTGGCTGAAGAACTAAGAAGATTAACATCTATACTAGTCAGTTCTTCTTCTTGATTAAAATAAAATTATAGAGTTGTAGTTTCTAGCAATAAGTAGTATTTCTCTGATATATGTAATTCAAATTGATGACTCCTCCTTCAATAGTAATCTTACTCTTGGTCAGACTGTTTCTTATTTTGAAGATTCTAATATGGTCTTTTGGAATAGTTATCTCCAGACCAGTTACAAGTAGGATAGTTGTCTGGGACTCAAGTACAGTTTCTTCTACTGTAGTGATATCTATTCTAGCTACATTCTCTAACTTGTATTCTGATAGGACTATATCAGAGTGAATTTTCTGAATCTTGATCTTGATCTCCTCTTTATCATTACTGTCTTCCAGAAGGACTGGTGGTTCATTATTCTCTTCCTCCTTCTTCTCTTCTCTTGCCTGTTTCTCAAGAGTCTTCTGTCTTCTTTTATAGTAGATCTTGATTCTACTTATATACTAGTAGCAATCATTAACATACTTCATATAATATATCTTGATTCCATGAGGACAGACTCTTTGTAGTATATATTCTTTAATGATTCTCTTGCACCAGTCCTCTTTACTGATTTATCTAACTTTCTTCTTCTTTTTCTAAGTGGTCACTATGTAGTCTTCTTCTTATTTACTTTCTTCTTTCTCTATTTCAGAGAGTACTCCTTTATTGATATGATGAGAATCTATATCTTCTGTCCTTGATAGATAATCTGCATCTTTTGGACATTTAGATTGATTATTACACTGGCTTTATGAAGTTATTAGTTACTGATAAGGATGTCATAGTTGGTTGTATTAGTTATAATAACATCACCTAGAATGGTTACTTCTTCAAACTTGATGGGAATATCTTGGATCTTTCCTAGAGATGTGACTCTTATACCATCTGCTGTGATAAATACTAACTTAGTTGCTTCTTTAACCTCCCAACCTAGACAGTCTACTGCCTTCTTACTAAGAAGGCATTCTCTTTTTTTTTTTTTTTTTTTATAGTCACTCAGACTTGCCATTTATTACCAGTCTATATGTAAATATACAGTATCTCCTCCCACTACTCAATCTCTATAGAAGGGCCCCCCCTCCCCCCCCTCTCCTTCATACTTGAAAATCACCCTTTCTCTCATA
>RBNI01003537.1:0-15667 GCA_003990745.1 Jimgerdemannia flammicorona
AAAAAAAAAAAAAAAAATGCAGACCTTAGAACAGCCATTCAGATAGTATTTTGAGAAGTAGAATATGAAGTTATGACTTACTGACTTATTGAAAAATATACAGAAAATGAAATCTGCCATAAAGTTTAAGAATTTATCATAGAGATAAAGATGAATCTCAGAGAATCATTTAGAGTATTCTCAACAGAATTCAGAAAAGAATATTATAGCTAGATTTAATATCACCAATTAAGATATCATAAATCCAATGATCTTTATAAATAGGATTCTCTCAAATATTTCTCAGTATATCTACATTCTAGACATCAGAAGATCTGAAGAATAAGTAGATATAGCTTAAGGATTTTTTAATATTAGATAAAGAACTACCTAAAGTAATTATAATAAGTAGAATAGTAAGGAAGACCTCTTGATTAAAACCCTATAAGAACTTCTTCAAGAACATGAAAAATTAGAAGAAGAAAGGCCAGAAAAGGAGTAGAAGAAATAGAGAAATGAAATTCAGGACAACAACTCTAAGTTGGACTAATTGGTTGAGCAAATTGAAAAACTCACTATATATACAAAATTAGAGCTATCCACAAGACAGCAGAGGTTACATACTATAAAGAAATCAAGACTACTTACCCAGAGATAACAGAAGTTACTAGTTATAAGAAGAAAGGAGATATCTACTCTGAGACAGAGCTCAAGTTTAATACTTCTATTATGGATAGTTCAGACACTATATCACAGATTGTAACAGTAAGAGAAGTGATCAAAAGGACTCAGAACCACCAAATTGAAGAATACAACCAAATATAAGAAGACTGAAGCCCACTCTATTGAAGATTTTGAAGAAAAAAACAACAGCAAAGACTATAGTGATCTAGATCTATATCTAACCAAGATTATCTTCAGAAAAAAAATCTACTCAGCTGAGAAAAGGAAGAGATCAATAGAAAGGCCATCCAGAAATATCAGTAGAAAAACTATCTAGAAAGAAGATGAGAAAGATGAAGAAGAGTAGATCAAAATACCCCTCTAGTCTCTTTCATCTTTTGTTTCTAAAAAAAATGAACTACTGTCAGAGGATGAAGAAATAGAATAAAAAAAACAAGAACCTATTGTCTTGAAGTTCAAGAAAAAGTACATTTCAAAGACTATATCCAGAGATATCTATAATGAAGTCTGATAAATAATTTAAAAAGCCAAGATAGAAGCCTCTCTCTCACAGTTCTTATAACTAATATCTGCTGGAGTTTAAAATAAACTATTGAGAACTATGAGGTCCAGCACTAGTTAAGTCTTAATCCCACAATAAGAACTGGTACCAACTACTATCCAGACTGCAGAGAGATATATCAGTATATATATACATAGAGATGTTGAAGGATAGAAGATAAAAATCCTCATTGATATAAGAATAGCTATCTGTGTTATTATCAAGTAATTCCTAAATACTCTCTAGTAGTCCATTGATAGACTATCCAATCTTAGCATCATAGTAGCAAATAGAGCCCAAACTCAGCCTCTTAAAGAAATATAAAACATTACCATCTTCTTTAAACATATTCAGTTCTCTATTCTAAAAGCTGTTGTCACTGAAGCTATTATCTATGATATAATTCTTAGCACTAACTAGATGAAGAAAATGAATACAGTTATTAATATTGGTCAATAAGACTCAAATTAACTATAGAGAAAAAAAGTACAGAATCAAGATGACTAGCTATGAGTAATTAAAGAAGAGGAAGAAGATTACTATCCTAAAAGAGTATGCTAGTAGTAAAGAATCTACTATAGAAAAAGAAAAAAAATCTGAAGATAGAAATAACCTCAGACTTAACTCATAAATCAATCTTATAGATGACAGACCAGAAGATAATATATAGATAAAAGATACTATTTCTATTACAATTAGAGCTATCACAGAATAAGTCAGAGGATGTCTTATCTATCTCAAAAGATACAAGTGCTCTAAACATTCCTCCAAGATTATTGAGACAAGAAATTTATCTAGTATAGACTATTCTTAATATAGAAAAAGGAAGAAGAAAGACAACTATTCTCTAAAGATATCTATAACTAAAACTATAGAAGTATAAGCAATCTAGAAGTAGGAAATATCTGATGAAAAAACCTCTGAATAAGAAGTTTCTGAACATGAGAAACTCTCTAAACTTATTCTCTAAGATAACTCTTACTAGATACTACTAGAAGATAATGATTTCTGGAATACTAAAGAAGGACTAAATATAGTTACTATTGTCTCAAGATAAGAAATAAACCAGAAAAGAGCCTTTTAGCTAAGAAGATATCAGTATTAGATAGTCTTCAACTCTCTCTGAGACTGCTGCTATTAGTGCTATTTACTGAATTAGTAAGAAAGATAAAAATACTGTAGATCAGAATCTCTAATTATAATTACACAGACAACTATCTTTCAAGAAACCACTATAATATTGAGAAGATAGACTAATGAACAATATTAATTTCTCCAAATAGAAGTATATATCTTAGCTACTCTTCTTCTAACTTATGACTAGAATAGATCCTGATTTTCAAGACAGCAAGAAATCAATAACTGAGAGTTGTATTTTTGAGTAATAGGATATTGCAAATATGGAAAACATCCCGACTACCAAGACTATCTATATTAGAAGATTTATCTCAGTTAAGATATTACTATATATACTTAAAAGAGGAGATAACAGAGCTCAGATCTGAAGAAACAAGACCAGAAAACTAAAGAAGAAGGCTCTCAAGATTTACAATCTAGGAAATAACATTCTAGTACTTATCAGATATAAAATCCATCAAGAATGAGTAGGAGATCCTATAAATTTTATAGAAGCCCTAGATTCTATAGAAAAAAGAGAAATTAAATATCTCTGAGATTTTTTTTTTTTCTCTTTTATCTATTTATTACCAAATTGATCTATACATACTACTAAAATATACAACATCCTAACCTCACTGATAGCTTATAAAATCTAACTAAGAGAAGTCAGACTAACTACCCCAAAGAACCCATCAGCTAATACTCTCTCTCTCTACTATCATCCAATACCAAGCAACCTCTGCTTCTCTAAACAATATCTTATACTCTCCTTAGAGCCCCCAACTAACACTACTTCCTCTGATACTAACATCCCTATACTACTTTATAGAGTAGCCACTGCTATCTCTCCACTAACTCTCCAATCTCCATCTACTGATTTCTATCAAAAACTTACTACCAGTATGCAGCCATTAGGATCCACACTCTAAATATCTAATTGACACTATCTCAGACATCTCTAATCTCCCCCACCAGTCAGTATTTAACCATCATATTGATGGAATCTCCCAACCTCTCACCCTCAGAGTCTCAGTACCCCTCTAAGCTCTGTCAATAGTTCTCTACACTAGGACAGACTACTAATATATACTCTAGTATCTGATCTATCTCTCTACCTATCTCAGTACACCACTCATACTCTTGATAACTGTCCACTATCATCCAGTTTATTTGATAGTCCAATATCACATTTCTTCTCAAGAATTATCACCACACCACCCAATACTTAGGAGGTACTATCTTGTATAAAGAGGCCACTTATCCTCAAACTTAGCTTCACTCCCACATCTCACTGATTTCTATCATCTACCAGCCTACTGGCTACCTCTCAAGGGGGCTTGTCCTAGTCCATTCTACTGTCTTAGTTAATAAATACTCCTCTAAGCTCCTACTACTTATATGAAGTAACTTCCATCTCCACCACTACTACTCAGGGTCTATACCTTCTTCAACCACAGACTCAGCCAACCCCATGACCAACTAGGTCTTTCCAATACCCTACCAGGAATCTCTATATCACAATTTACCAACTTCTCCCCCTCCAGAGTAACCCTCTCATATCCTTTCACTCTTTATTATGGAAGTAAAACTAGATCTCCCAATTGTTCATTACTAGTCTGCCCTACTATCCCTCTCCCAGCTCTACTAGCTAGAGCCCCTACCAGTCCCAGAGAGCCTTTAACTACTGCCTAAAGTCTATCAGCCCCAAGCCCTCATCAGCTATATACAGTACCAAAGTCTCCCAACTAATCTGTAACCACTTCCCTTACTATAGCCATCCTTCAACTACTTTAACCTCCTCACTATCTACCTAGGAAAATCTATATAATACTTCAAATACTATAGCTTGGGCAACCAATATACATTCAAAACTACTACTCTGCCTATTAGGAAAACATTTCACTCAGACCAATCTATCAGTATACTCTCCTATTTCTGTACTATCTGGTGCTACTACTCTCTTGGCAGAACTGTCCTATATATGGAGAACTAAATTCCCAGATACTGAACAGCCTCACTAGTAGATATAACTTATTTAAATTCATCTTCTACCTTTAAATTAGTATCTATCTCCAGTATCTCACACTTTCCCAATTTAACTTTGCTCTAGCCAATTTCTTATACTATTCAATTCTCTTTCACAAAAGATCCACATCCTCAATATAACTCTAACCCCACTACTATATTATCTACAAAGACCCCAATTTCCAAACCACCTCTCCCATTCACAGTCTAGTTAGCTGCTTTTTTAGTCAAGCCAATACTAGTTCTAAGGAGAGTACATAGAGGAGGAGAGAAAGTAGATCTCTCTGAGGAACACCTCTATTGAGTTAGAGGGGTTTGGGGGTAGTAGAGATGGGCCTAGACATTGGTGTCTGAATACTGTATTGCTGGAGAATAGTGTCTTGTGGGGAGAATGAGTAGTAGATATTAGCACTAAGGTTATTGGCTAGAGGGTATAGGGGTTGGAGATTGGAGATTATTGGAGACAGTAAAAATCTGATGCTCAGAAGTATTAGAGTGAGGTAGGGAGAGAGAGAAGGACCCAGTAGAGGCAGTGTATTAGGTGGGCTTCACAGAGGCTAGTGAACCTACTGGAGAGGTGGGCTGGATCATTGGAGGACTGTAGGGCAGAGGACTAGAGGGTTCAGAGGATCTAGCAGAAGGTGGAAGAACTGAAGAGGCTGCTTAAACAGAAAGAAGAATTGCAGATAAAAGAGCTGGTAGCTAGGCTGAGGTGACAGAGTGTGGAGGAGGGAGAGTGGCCTACTAAATTCCTGTCAAGGCTGTCATGAGTGAGAAGAATAAGGCAGCAGTGGGAGAGAGTATTGGATGAGACAGAAGAGATGGTGTTGGGGACACTAGAGATCTTGGGCCTATTGCAGTCTTACTGAGGGCAGCTGTGAAGTGAGAAGAAGGGGGGAGAAGATGCCCTAAGTATTGAAAGATAGCTGGAGGATTGGCACCCAGACCCAGCTGCAGGCCTGGGCAAACTTGGAGCCCCAGTGTGTAGAGAGAAGGTGTGTCAGGTCTTGATAATGATGAGTATGGAGATAACTCCTAGGAAGGATGAGTTGTCTTAGGATTTTTGAAAGAAGATGGCTGGCATTGAGGTAGTGTTAGAGGAGATAGTGTGGATATATAATAAGGTCATTAGCTCAGGGTCCTGGATTGGAAGGCAGTATCTGGAGCTTGTAGCTCTATTGTACCTTACAATCTCCTAAAAGTGACTTTAGAGTGGGCATTTCTTCTAAGTGTTATAATCCTTTCTAGATCAAGTAGTTTTTGGCAAATATATCTCTCAAAATATAGTAAGCAGACTTGTTTTTTGCTTTTTGGTTTCAATTTCAGACTGAGGTTTATTCACTCTTATCTCTGGAGTATTTTATATAGTTATAGTTACTATCTAATTGCTATATAGCTAATTATAGATTACTATTTCTGATAATACTTAGCTGTTTCTATTAGAAATATAAATCTCAAATTCTGATATAGTATACTAGCTAGGAACACTAATCTCAAATTCTGGTATAGTATACTAGCTAGAAATACTAATCTCAAATTCTGGTATAATATATCAGCTAGGAATACTTTGTGCCCTTATTTGGCTATCTGGGTTATTTATATAAGTTGGCACAGTAGGGCAGTCCCAGTTGCCTAGTGTATCTAAT
Source organism: Jimgerdemannia flammicorona (assembly GCA_003990745.1). Classification (NCBI taxonomy): domain Eukaryota; kingdom Fungi; phylum Mucoromycota; class Endogonomycetes; order Endogonales; family Endogonaceae; genus Jimgerdemannia; species Jimgerdemannia flammicorona. Next base: position 5,995 of record RBNI01003537.1, read on the forward strand.
ATGATATATATATGTATGGCTAAATTATAGTGACTAATTTGAATGGTAACTTGGTATGTTTCTCTACAATATAATAATACCTTTTTTTAAAAAAAAAATTCAGCAAAGAACATATTACCAATATAATAATCTGCAAGAGAATGAAACTCGAGATTTTCATTAATCCAATGATATATCGAAATCTTGAACCTTACATCTAGGGCTGTAGAAGAAAAATGTGGTGATCAGTTAGTGTGACATGTGAATAATGGTACCATCACGTCGGTAGCTTTTATTAGTGCCATAAGAACAGAGGCTGCATAATTAACACAGAAATACAGCCTCTAATACATATTCATAAAACAGCGAAAACTTTCCATCGGATATTTATTATTTATACTTCATCTGATGGGCCCACGAACACAAAGATAACTCGAATATATATATAATGGAATTACAAATATGGATATACAAAAACTAACTAGATAAGTGAAGACTGCAAAAACAGAGTAATCAACCAACTTCCCCTTAAAAAAAACCTAACCCCTGCAAGATGATGATCTGCTCCTCGTCCAAATTGATTGCCGCCGACCCATGCGCCATCACGATCAATTCCTGATTTTTTTGTCTATATTCCTGGCAAATACTAAGGAGTTCTTGGGCATGATACAGATCCGCATACCGTTCAATGTCCAGCACGGTATTAACCCTCATCATCTTACCATTGATGATTCGCGTCTCGATCAAATTCTTGAGCCGATCGAGCGCGTACATATCCGCAGGCTGGAGCAGGTCAAGATACACTTGCAGCTGGCGACGAGGGTCGTCCTCCGCGTATCCGTTGTCTGCGTCAATGTCCTCGGGCCTAATGGCGAGCTCGCCAGTGTGGAGGTAGTCGAGCATGATGCGGAACGCAGTGGACGATACGTCCGGTACCTCAATCTCTATGGGGAGGTTTTCGTGGCGAGTTTCTGTCATTCCACCATGTTCAGTGGGAAGGAACATCGTTCTGAAGTAGTCGCTGGCCATGGCGAGGAAGATCCGTGATGCAGGAAGCCGATGACCGCCCGCGAGGAAGACAACATCCTTGTACCCAATGGCAACGGTGTCGTCGCGGCGGTAAAACTCGCCAAACCTGCGGAAGACGAGTTCTTCCTGAGAAAGATGATTAAGATCCGTGTCCAAGTTGCGTATCGGCAAAGAAACGACCTTTCTTGCGCCGCCCAGAACCAAGAGCTTTTCGAAAGGTTGCAGGAAATCGTGGATTTTTAGCATCTCCGAGTTGATGTCAAAGTCTTCGCCGATGACGAGGTGCCTGGCTGGCTTCCAGCTTTCGGGATTCGTCGGGTCGTCGCCGTTCAGGAACAAGGTAGTTGTGCACGAAAAGCTGTCGCGCATTTTGGCCTCGGATTTCGGGTCGTTACAGCGGTCCAGGAGGAACTGGTACGTGTCCTTGAGCCAACGGCGAAATTCGGTCTCATTCCCGTGGCATTTCTGGGAGACTGTGAGCGCGAGGCAGTGAAGGTGGGCGATGACGACATCAACGGGCGGGTTGTTGAGGCTTGGAATTTGCTGAAGAACGTGGTTGGATAGGTTGAGGGTGGGGCGTTGGGTCCATACGACATTTCGATGTTCTTCCAGACAGAGTTCGGAGAGAGAGGTGAGCAGACCAAATTCTGGAAGGAATTCGCGCGTGAAGTTAGGTAGAGCTCCAGAGGTCCTGGTATTGACGGGTATAAACTTTTTCTTAACGAGTTGGGAGAGCTGGAATCGGTCTAATGTAAAGTTTAAACCAAAGTTTGAGGCAAAGTTATTGGCCACAAGCCTAGCCCGGTCCAGGTAATTTGGAGGTCGACCCGACCCGAGCTCTGAAAGGCGAACGACCTCGTCGACACACTCGATGAATGTCGACCCGTTGGTCTCGGTTTTGAGGCCAATTTTTCGAAGCGCCGAGATATTAGTCTTGACGCTACTCGCGACAAACTTCCCCGCTCCGGCAAACACGAGAGCAAACATCGGGTGCTCGTCATCGTAAAGCTCCGAGGCCTTGAAAAGTTTGCAGTTAGGCAACTCGTCGCTCGGGATGAGCTGGTGCTGTGTGAGCATTTGGCAGAGCTTTTGCGACTTTTGCGATCCCTCGACGTAACTGAGAACCTTGCGAAGGAACGTCTGGTATTCGCTGACCTTTTCACCTGGGAGTGGGTTATTGAGCAACGGAAGGACGTTGTACCTTAAGTGTTCCTGAACCGACAGCTCGGGAATGTTGATCTTAACCGCGAAATTGTGATTCGTGTCATTTTTGCAAAGGATGGCCTTCCCGGATGGTACTGAGAACACAGGGAAATTTTGCGGTAAAAGGCGGCAATCCGTCGCGGGTTTGAAGGCAACGGTCGAGGAGGATGTGTGAGCTGGGAAGATGGGCAGCTGACGGAGGACCTCTATCGATTCCGAGGAACGCTCGTTTTGGAACAGGTCGTATTCGTTTCCCTGGAAGAAGGTCCTCAGGATGTTTCGCTCATCAGGGCTCAGCGGCAATAGTAACTCTTCGATGGAACAGTTTGCTTTTGTACTCGCCAATTGTATGCATTTTAGTACATTCGTCACGGAGAACTCCAGTACAAAGCCGGATAGCCGCTTGGAATACCGCTTGTCGACAAGGTGCGTGCCAATCTTGGTCAAAATCGCATTGATATTGGATCGACTGCTGTTTTGGTAGAGTAGAGGTAGCTTTTGGTTCAAAGAGACCAGCATTCCGTTTGGGCCGACGGTCGGCAAGATTGGCATGCTCTCGAAGGCTGTCATTTCTATATTTTCCGTCGCATCCAGATAGCACCAGAGATTGTGAAGCCACTTATCATTTATGCTAGTCCCATTACGATCGTAATCCAAGTGATCTCCAGGGCGCAACATTTCAGAGAGCAGTTGAATGAAAGCATCGTTGTCCAGTCGTTTGACATTCAGCGCTTCGGTCGCCTCCGTAGTCGTAAGCGCATTGATAATAAGTTCCGAGATCCTCTTTAGGTCAACGAAGCTTGATGAGAGATCGGGGAAAAGTGCAATTACTACCTCATTCGCAATGTAAAATTGACTTCGTTCCTTTCCGAGCGTGCCAAATGACTTGTTCATGAGCGGTAGAATGGTACATCCTCTAAGCTCTGCAAAGATTTTGTCGCTCAGAAGATATTCGAAGAAGACGGTGAAGACGCTCTTGTCCATTTTCTCTACAAGTGCCTTGGTGGTATGCCGGATGTTGTCGCGGACGAGCTTGGGCGTGACTTGTTGCTCTCTTTCCTCTTTAGGGAAGCCTTTCAATATACTGGAAGGAAGTTGTACAACGTTGATGCTACGTTTGATCAAAAAATCACTGATGATTTTTGAGGCCTCTTGCTGGATACCATTGGAAATGAGTGTTGAAGTGAGTGTTTCGTCTTCGAATACGGCCTCTTGGTAGCTGATCCATTGTCCGCCGTTGCTGCGGGTGTAAAAAACGTTTCCGCTCTTCATTGCGAGACTGTAAAAGTTTTTATAATGATCGCATAACAAGCCTTCTTTGACCTCCTTCGGCCAATAGTTGAAATAACGTTGAATCAAAGTGAAATAGTTCAAAGAATCTTCGTTTGACTTCACAAGTCCCCCTCTGATGAGTTCCTGAAGGAACTGCAGGTGAATTTCTGGCAATCGTTCACGGAAAAGGCGCTGATTCCATCTAATGAGATGATGACTCTGGCTTCGCCCGTGATCTTCTCTAGAATCGTCGCTTTCGTTGTTGGGGTGTAAGAGAAGAGACCGGCGATCGCTTGTTAGTGCAAAGCACCCATGCAGATGAACGGGAAATTCGGTCGTTATCGGCAGAGGCAAGAAGGAGAAGAGGCTATTCTTCAAAGGGGTCGATATATATGGTGAACGTGAGGTTTCTAGCATCCCAGCTACGCCAACATGAGCGATAAGCCCATTGAGTTGCATCAACCTCTGAAACTCTGCATTATCCGTGTTGAATTTCGATAAGTTCGTGCTAACCAGCCACTTCTCCGTTTCATCCCGTTTCCCGTTCACGGACAGTCGAAGATTCATACAGAAACTGGCCGTATAGTCCTTATTTTTCTCCACCTCCATTCGTTTGTCTTTGACATCATCGGTCAGCCCATCCGCAGCTACTCTCCAAAGTTGAGTCATGTTTCCGTCGATCCCTAAATGGTACACACAAATCTCGACGACATGCTTGAGGAATAGCAAAGCTCCACGGAAGGCTTCAACTTGGAATGCGTCAAGCAGACGCCTGATTTCAAAGTCGGAGTATGCTTTTTTGCTTAGCTTGCTATCGCGAGCAAGCTCCTTGGTTCGAAGTGGGAGCCGAAACAGCGTCCCCTTGAAAGGCTTCGCCATGTCGAAATCAAATAGACGAGTGTATGGTCGAAATTGGTCTTCAAAGCTTCCTTTGACAAACTTTGTGCGGAGGCCTGCGGGCTTGATGCCGTCTTGAGATGTTAGGTACTTTCTATGAGGATCGAAGAAAACCGCCTGACTTCCGCTTACGACTGACGGAAGATCTGGAAATAACCGGTTTGGATAATAAATGGCAATAAGCATATGTCAGCATTCATGCTCGTCCGCATTTTCATTTTCGTATCGCTCATTCAAGACACATTATTACGATTACCTGTGTAATGGTAGCAGTCTAGAAAGCCAAGCCCAAACTTGCCGATTCGAACGCCATCAACCTCTCTCTTACCACCGGTGCCAACTTCTCTTATTCCTTCAAAATCGCCATCACTGAATTCAGCATCGTTGTATAGCCACAATGCAGGACCTTGCCACGACCCCATCTCCTGTGATATAAGGGTTTGAGAATCCTTAAATGGAGGAGGATTCGGTTCGAAGACGATGCAGAATTTCTTTGCTTTTGCATCATCAGCGTTTTGTAGAAATTCGCGAAATAAAGCATCATCAAGGTAATCTCTGAGAAGGTTGTTTATGCGCGTAGTTAATTCCTCTCCCTGTTCCCAGATCTCTGTCTCACTCTCAGCGCCATACATCAATCTTTGGCTCAAAAATTGTATCCCGAGTTTTTCGCCAGTAAAACGCGACACTTTCTTGTGGCACCACAGGAAGTGATCAGAAGATGAGGAAGGCGATTGCCGAGTTTTGCTGATATCGTCAAATGTCAGTAGAGAAACTTCCATCAAGATGTTGGTATCCGACGGCACGAACAGATCGCCATAGGCCTTGATATCGGCCGAACCTTTCGTAATCACCTCTATAAGCTGCAGCGCCAACTCCAAGTCCGATTCTGTCAACTTGTTCTCTTTCACGACATTTTTCACATCTTGCAATATTTTAATCAGTTGGGGTGTGTTCAAGGCACTCGGAACTCCAAAGGACTCGAAAAGGGTTCCGAATTTCCCAATCGAATTTGGGATCGTCATGAGGTACGGTTTCAAATCGAGTCTCGGTGGAGTTGAAAGAGTCACCTTGGAAGGACTGTAGAGTTTACCGTCGACAGGAATCCACTCCTTATTTTGCAAGATTGTCCTTAAGTAATTAATACTCATATCATTACTCATCGCAATTTTGTTAAGGTGCTCGAACACCCTCTCCAAGGTTCTTGGAATATCATCATGCGTCGTGGTGGCGTTAGATTCGTATTGTCTCAGCAAAGCCCAGAGTTGGTCGACCACGGTATCTATCGGTGGATCTTTATCCCATCCTAGCACACGACGAAGATCTGGTTTCACGGAATAATCCAATGTTGGCATAACTTTCGAGACTAAATGTTTGTTGACTTTGTCTCGGGAACCATCGGCAGTCGACAGGATTACACCACCGTCTACACGAGTCGTTGGAATCCATTGCTTGCTAGAGAGCGCTCTATCCATCTCTCGGGCGTCGTTTGTATTTTTAGTTGCCGCTTTCACCTTCGAATAACATCGATCGAGAGTTTGGAGGAAACCCATAGCGGCTTTGTAAATAGTTTGTTGTTCCTGCTTCGTTTTTCGAGACCAATTGTCGGCATAGTATGTAACGCGGTCGATGACTATCTTACAACTGAGTTCCTTGTTCATTCCTAATGTGTGAAGTTGGGACATCGTGGCGTACTTTCCAATTGGAAATACCTCTTCGCTTGATGAGTAGAGATCCTTCAAGTCGGAATTCCTGTCGACAATTTCAGCAGGTGGAAGTATCTTGCCGCTCGAATAACCAGAAATAGTACCGACTTTAACGAAATGGAGATCACGGAGGTGTTTGAGGACGCCGTTCTTGTTTTTGGCCAAAAGGCTGGGCAAATTCTCCATTACGCAGTTAATCAAAGCATCTACCACGCTGCGATGTTGGTATTGCAAAAAGGGGAGCACATGTAGGTTGAGGTACTCTGTGGTCTCAAGGTACTTCAAACCTGCCACGTCGTGGGCGAGATACCTGACGTCTTGGGTTCCAGCGTCGATTATTCCGGTATTAGGTGCGCAGAGAACGATTCCTCCAATCTTGGCACATTCGAATGCATGCCAAGTGATACTTGCCGAAGAGATTGCCGTGCTATAGGACTCTTCCTTTACGCGTTTGGGAAAGATTGGCAACCTTTTCAACGAGTCCAATGAAGACGAGGAGGAAAATCTACCAGAGGGCAGGAGGCGGATATATTTAGCAAAATACCCTATCAATAACCGGGTTTCGTCTTTGGTCAACGTGCCAGGAATGTTTGTGGAGATTCCTTGCAGGACAGCTTCTGCATTTGAACACTCGACAACTACCTCCCGAAGTCTTGAAGAGGAGCTTTCTCCGACAAGAAATCCGCCGAGAATAAACGTGCATCCCAGCTTTTCGAGCAAAGAGACAATGGTTGCCGGCGGATGGACAGTGTTGGATGGATTGTGCCAAAGTATAGGCTTTGTGGATTGCACTTTTCGCAACGACTGTTGATTCGTCGGTATCAACCAGAGTTCGCCGAGCAAGCCTAGGCTGTTCTTTGGTTGCGAGTCAATCCATGCCCACAAGCGTTTAAGCCAGTCCAGATCGATTCCATAGCCATTGAAGCCGGACCTTGGGATTGCCTCGGCTGACTTGTTCTTGACGGTGGAAAATACCATCTTCAGACAATCAATCCCAGCCTGTAACGACCAGCGGCGGATATTGATATTTTCTGACATGGATTCAAAATCGTGCATTTCGAAGAGCGGAGCTATCGAGCGGCTCATGAGGCGGGGTTCCCATTTCTGGAACAAAAAGTGCTCTTCCTCGGAGGCCACGTAAATTGGAGGTTGTGCTGTCTCACCGAAACTGGCGTAGGTTCCATTGGCGTCGGCGAGCAGGATCAACGGCAAACCCCGTAAGTTTTGATACTTCAAATCCTTCAACACGTACTCCAACAACTTGATTTTATCATCATCGCTGAGAATCGTCGACCACTGGCCGGCCGTACCTCTCAAGTGCTCCCTGACGAGATGCGGTGAAGCGCGTTTGTAGGAGATCTTGTTGCTCTTCAACGCAGTTTGTATATCTAGCGGAAGTTTTGGTATCATTGATAAACCACAGCGTGCTAGCAATGGGGTCAAAGAACTGAAGACTTCGTCTTCCAAAATACCATCCGCGAGAGAAATCCAGCTATTGCAAATATCGCTGCCAGAAGTCATTCCTCGGAACACTGATGTCATGTCACTGCCGATGGTTTTGACGACGTCATCTAGAATACTCGCCCATAGCTTGTCGACGTTGTGTGTGTGTGAATTACTGTCTTCACGCGATGGCCAAAAGGTGTAATCATCAATCGGCAGAGTCGGATTGCCGTCGGGATCGCCGCATTCCGTCAGTGCTCTCAACAGATCCGCCCAAGCTCGTGGAATGCAGTGATGGAAGAGGTATTGGTTCCACTCGGCCTTAATGGTCATCTGTGCATCGTGAGCCAATCTATCCTGACTTGGGGTGGGAAGCTCGCGTCGACTGCTGGACATAGCGAAGAACCCGTGAATGAAGACATTGAACGGTGTGGTGACAGGCAAACGTAGAAAACAAAACAGGCTTCCATCGCGCTGTTCGACGTCGCTCAAGCATACGGCGACTCCGACCCATGGGATGAGTTTGTCGTCTTTGAGATGTATGTCGTAGGTTTCGAAGAAATATTTCTCTGCCTTCGATACGTCCCCCAGGTGATTCTGTATGAGCCAGCGAGATTTCTTGTGATCGTTTGATTTGTGAGAGAAGCAACGAACCTCAGCGGTATATGACGCTGATAAGGATCGACGAGTTTCTTCGACCATCGATTGAAGGATTTCTTCGTCGTTGTCGTCGATGCTGGCCATAATGCTTCTCACATTCCGTGCTAGCAGCTGCCGTTGTTGTCGGACCTCCTCGGCGTTCATCAATTCAATCTCATAGAGAAGCCTTGGTTTGTCGGCATCGTCGAGCAATTCGTAAAATGACACCTTCTCCAAGTATTTTAAGAATAGTAGACACTCCGCTGCCTCGACCTGAAAATCTTCGAACATTCTCAACACGACTTCAACCGGACATGGACTCTTTGAGATCTCCGACGATTCTGCGTGCTTCTTCGTTCGCAAAGGGTACCTGAAGATAGTACCTTCAAACGTGCGCTCGAAATCCTCGACTAGAATTTTGAAGGGTTCAAACTGAGATGTTGGGAACACGTTTTGGAATTCGTCCTCCAAGAAATTGTATCTTTCGCCGCCCAGGTTCTTGCCAAAATCCACGCGCTCGTGAGGATCGAGAATGACGAACTGGTCGCCCGACAAGATCATCGGCAAGTCGGTCATGTGGTAGACGGCGTTGAATCCTACGCCGTATCGGCCCGTCTTGTCGAGATCCTCTTTCTTCATACTGTTACCGAGGTTCTCAAGAGAAGAGAAGTCCCTATCAGTGAACGTGCTGTTACTTTTGGCGAGGAGAGATGGGCCTTGGTAATCAGCCAAGGTAGGATCGATGAGGTCGGTTGTTGAATAGGTTTTATGATCTAGCAAAAAAATCTATAAAGAAAAAAGTAGTTTGTCTCAGCATGGGGTCTGTTGTGATTTCGGTTGCGAACATGTTCCAGTTTGTGTTTTGGGGAATCGAGGATAGGTATACCTGTTCTGTACTTCCGGCATCGTCTGCGTTTTGCAAAATCTCTCGCAAAATTTGGGAGCCTTTTGGGTAGTCGGTGAGAATACCCTTGATTCGCACCGTCAAAGGTTCCTTTTGCCTATAACCCTTGCCTCGGAGTTGAAACTTTCGCGTTCTTTGGTCAGTGGTTGCCATTTCTAACATTGAGGGAATAATATCGTCCACACAAACGAGAAAAAATAAGGTTTTACGAATGCAATAGTGAATAGGTGCCAATAAATTACGCCACACCAGACGGAGTATAGTATGCCAGCATGAGTAATCGTACCGTATTTCTCACAAAGGTGGTAGTTTGAAGGAATAGTGGAAGAGCGGTGAAGAAAAAAGCTATAGTTATCTAATCCTTCGCTATATATATGTTTGCCCGCGCTAATCTGAGATGAGATCATAATCACATGAACTAAGGGATGAATAACTGCGCAATTTACAGGAGATCTCTCATTCTCATTATCCAAAATATATATGGACACGAATTAACCATATATGAACACAAAAGTAATCAGAACACACAGCCCGCACCCAACAAGGACGAGCAAGGTTGAAAAATGATCACTTCGGTGTAGTATACGAAGGTTCGATTGTAAAA
>RBNI01003538.1:0-15664 GCA_003990745.1 Jimgerdemannia flammicorona
AAAAAAAAAAAAAAAAAAAAAAAGACATCCAGACTACTACTCTGGCCCCCAGCATTTCTCCTACCTTTGGTCCTATTTAATAGTATATTCTGCACTATATTGAAATCTCTATCAAGTATATCTACACCAGTCTTAGCAAATACACTACACTCATGAAGACTATTTAACTACTCTACTCTGTCTCCTCTAACTATAGAGTAGTAATAAGAGCTAACAACTATCAGCTCCCACCTAGGCCTCTACCACTCTCCCCAAACTAAGTGCTCTCCCTAACCTCTGATCTCACAAAGATCTCCTTTGTCTTTCTATATCAGAATCCTCAACTTATCTCACCAAACTGCTGTTCTACCCTATTTCTTTATCTACTCCTATCTATCCAAGTTCTCCTTACAATATATATTTTATAATAGAAAAAGATCAGCATCTAATCTTCTCAGTTAAGCAAAAATGTTATGAAATCTCTCAGAGCCCCTCAGACCATTTATATTCAATAAGAAAATATTAGTTATACTATTAATATTGAATAATGTTATAGTAGATCTAGTCTCTCAAAAGCTCTACACTTATCTTCTCTCAAGTCAATTCTACAATAGCCTCCTCCTCCTCAACTCTCTTGGCCTTCAGTCTAACTAGTAACTTAGCTAATATCTCATCATCTTTCTCCTCTATCTCCTCCTTATACTCCAGATATATCTCCTGCTAAAGCTGTAATCTATACTATTACTTTTATCAGAAAATAGCCTATTCTCCAACAGCTGCTGTCAATTCTATCTCTCTCACTATATCTATCTTATAACTCTCTTCTTTCAGATATACCACCAATACCTTAGCCTTCAGAGCCTCTAATATTCCATCTTTTTACAGAACTCTCTTTTAGTACTCCTCACTGATAACTCTTAAGTTTACCTCTCTCAACTCCTCTATAGTCAGATTGTGTACTATTATATATATCTAGTATAAGTTGCCAATGTTTTTCTCTCTAGAAGTATCAGATCTCCCCTCTCCTAGCATTGTAGTATCAGTACTAGTACTTGTAAACTCATCTCATACCTTCTTCAGAATATCAACTAACTTATTCCCCTCTATGCCAACTACCTGTTCTTTTTTTTTACTATATCAGATATCCTAAACTGAACCCTATGAGTACCTCTCATCTCAATATCCTTACTAGTTCTCAGCACTGGAGCAATGGCCCTCACTTCACTAATCTCCTTCTCCTCTTAAACTTTAAGTACACCTTTATTATAAAGTCTCTAATCTCTCATTTCCCTACTCTTCTCTGTATTCTCCATTATTATCTCCACACCACTAGTAGTCCAGATACTCTCCAGCACTCTCTCTAAGTCTTTCTCAGATTCAGTCACTGGCTTTGCCTTTATTTTTATCAGTAAGTCTCTCTGCCTCTTCCTCTCCTGAGCCTTCTCTTACAGTATTTTGTCTATCTAAATATACTTTCTATCTACTATCTTCAAATATGTTAAAGCCATATACTCTCTCTTTATCATCATCTGGTACTTCACTATCTTATTCAGATTCTCTAGTATCTCTAGCAGATCCTTCTCCTCCTCTAACTCTCTTTCATCCTTATTACTTTATAAATAAAAGTACTCCACATCATTACTAAGGACTAATCTCAAGCCTTTCTAGTAGTCTCTCTTCCAGTGAGCCTGATCTGAATATCTATATCCTTAGTCTAAAATGAGAACCCCTCTCAGACCTGAAATCTAGTATCTACAATATTACTATACTCTGCTATGATCTTCTTTACTCTCCTTCTTATCTCAATGATAATTACTATGGACATTTCTTTTATCAGAAGTTGAACCACTTTTGGGTTTTACTATAGATACTATATTATCAGAATTACTATCTCTCCAACTATCAGCCTAGTCCTCAAAGTCTCCTCTAAAGGTCCTATCTTCTTGAAGTTCACCTCTACTCTCTCTAGTCTTTATAAGAACTTTACTAAAGCCACTTCAGCCATCTGCTTCAAGATTAGCTCCAAAACTATCTTAGTTATCACTATCAGCTCCTAGAAGTACAATATGACTGTAAACTCTGAGATTAATTTCTTGAGTAACAGAGATACTATCAGATCTGTTATACTATCTGCTAGATCTCTCTGTATTCTGTTTAGTCTTACTATTAGTAGTCACATCTGGATTTTTTTCCAAATCTCTAGTTATATTACCATCAGCAGTCCTACCCCTGCTTCCAGCCACAGCTCTACTAGTCTCTATACTAGTCCTGTCAGCTGATGATTTGTCAGCTCTCCTAGTATCACTATTTCTCTCACTCTAGTCCTGCTACCTTAAGCACCTCTAGGCCAACCTTCTGTCTTTACTTTATCAGTAAAGCTTATAGGTCTTACCTTTTTCCCACTTGTACCAGACACCAGACACTAGTCAGACCCTGCTTGTCTACTCTCACTACTGAAAGAACCTATTCCCAAGTCATACCTATATCCAATATACTATCATCCAAAGACTCCAGATTTATCTGACCCAGTATGCCTGTCCAAACTCTCATACATATATTATCATATTGCTAGTTAGTTTTCTCCAAAAACTATATGAAGAGTATTGTAAAAAGCTTATATAATATAAATAGTGATGAAGAAAAGTATGCTGGGAGTTTTTTGGTCAGAATACTAGTTTATTCTTGAGAGAGAAAAATAAAGCTAAGATTACAATATACTCAGTATAGAGGATATTTATACAGATTCAAAACTATGACTAAATATAGTATGCTGGATATGTCTATATATAATTATACTATATATTCAGTATCTATAACTGCTAGTTGAAAATTATGTAAGAATTTTTATAGAAATTTCTATCAGAATTTCTATCAGAAATTCCAGTAGCTTATATGTAATGATTCATTACAAATTTGATTCAATTCAAATTGATTTAATTTATTTGAATGTACTAACTAAAAGTAAAAAAAATAAAAAATAAAAAATAAAAAATAAAAATAAAAATAAAAACAATAAAATAGAATAATTACTCATATCTTATTTAAAGCTGATGGAATTATATCTACCTTTTAAAACTTTACATTAATGTCACAAAGTACATCAAAAACAGAATCTAATAGTAGTTTTAGAAGTTAAAGTTGGGATAGGAAAAGGGGAGAATAATCATAAAAATTGTAAATATCGGGTCCCCATACTACTTGTAAGTGATGAGGTACGTCGGGTAGAATCGCCCAGGCGAGTATACAATATATATTTGGCCTCCATCAGTGTTTCCTAAAATTGAAAATACGGATTTAGACATACTTGAATTCGAAGAATATTCGTGGAATGAATGTTGATCGAACAGTGCTCTCAATTCGAATTAAAAAGTCTACAAAGTTCGAAAGGCCGATGTGGACGACGTTTTGGTTCTAATTGGGAGCACTAGCCACGAAGCCATTGAGTGGTGTTAAGTATGCAATTCCAACAAAATCCTTACCGTTGACCGAGTCATATCTCTCGTTCTTGAACCTTCCGGTTTGCTTCGCTTTTGTTGGAGGCAAGGTGATCAAATTGTTTGGCGGCAGAGTTATCGAATCGCCCGTGATGACCTATTATATTATTGTTTGGGAGCATTTGAGTATTTATACTTGATTCCGTCACGATGATACGACGTGGACACAAATACTCACGTCGGCTAAGAAGAACTGCTTACTCTCACTCACGAATGCATAGTTGTTGGAGTAAGATGCGTTCACGGCAAAGTAGCAGCCTTTGCCCCACATACCTAGCCCATGCAGAAAAGATTGTATTTAGTAAAGCAAAAGGGTTCCGAATGGCGAGCGACGATTTGGGTTGGGATTCATAAAGAAAAACGATCTCTCACCCTGCGCCGAGAATCTGGGGTCAAACCCTTCCTCACTCTCGTAGATATCACTGGGTGGCGTGCTCCTCGAGCCGTGGAAAAGAGATATAACCTTTACCTGGCATCCGTTCTTCTTCGATAACTGTTGACAGTAGTGCTGGTACGTGTACCACAAGTAGCGATTCTGGGTGGGGCGCGAAAATGAGTAGTTGATAGACAATTTCTGCATTAATAGCATTAGCCGAATCGAAGAAACGAATTTTATCAATGATACACACTTGAACACGCTCGATCTTCTGGATAAGGGCATGCGGCATTGTCTGGTATACACGCGCGACCACCGTTTGCCACTCCTTACTCGTGGCGCTCAACGGCATCAACACGCAATTCACATTCTTATCAAACTTGTCCCAGTTCTTCGGTATGTCGTTTTCGATGTTGGCCGACTTATCGAATGCCCACTTGTACACCTCTGCGCGCATGGTGTCTACAAATCCCTCGTCCCCTGTCAGTTTGATCGTATTCTCCTTGGTATCGAACTCCACGTCTACGTACAGACGTCCGGCGATCATCCGAACAGCCGCGTCACGCTCCGTCGGATCAATTTTTCCCCAAGGTCCCGTCATGGGAATAAACTCGGTCTTCAGCTTCGCGAGCGATTCCAACTTATCGAATGCCCACTTGTACACCTCCGCGCGTATGGTGTCCACAAACCCCTCGTGCCCTGTAAGTTTTATTGTATTCTCCTTGGTATCGAAGTCCACGTCTACGTGCAGACGTCTGGCGATCATCCGAACAGCCGCGTCACGCTTCGTCGGGTCAATTTTCTCCCAAGGCCCCGTCATGGGAATAAACTCGGTCTTTAGCTTCACGAGCGATTCCAGTTCTTTGGCGACCGCCGTGATGTCGATACACGTACCCGTGATCACGAATTCGACGAGTTCTTTCCAATATTTGTAATCGACGGGAGTGGGATTCTTAATACGCAGAAAAATCACTCCGCGTTAGTATGCCATCAGCGCTGGGAGGTCACAAATCGTATCGAGTTACCAACCTTGTCGTTATTCGACGTAACCTGTGCGCTCAGCAAATCTGCTTTGGCCATTATTTGTATGGCGATATCTTTGCGCATGATGGGCCGCTTGTAATTGGTCTTTGTATTCCTCTGAAAGTGACCTTCTTTACTGAACAGGATCTCGTAGTTGACCCCAACCGCAGCAACCACAGGGATTGAGGCACTCCCGGGTACTGGGGAACACCACTTGTTATAGGCATTCTCAATATCAATGTTTTGGTCACGATCATACATAATCCACTGCTCTCCTTTGTAGTGCTGAAGGTCGGAAAGTCAGTGAATTAATTTTTTTTTTTTTAAAAAATAAAATAAAATAAAATAAAATGTTAATCAGAGAGTGTGTAAAAGAGAATAGGGTAGTTATTGGTATGAAAAAACAGATCACGAATAGTTACCTTTCCTCCAACATCCTCCATCCAGAACCACTGATATGGGAGAGGTTGGGATGTCGGCATGGGTAGAACGCTTGAATCACCAGGAGCAGTGGCGATTTCATCATTTTCTATTTCTTTCCATCTCTCTGAGAGCACTTTTCTGAGTATTGGATATACTTTTGTCGAATTTCGTGGATTAGCATTGTCGGTATCAACATCATCTCTATCCTTTGCCGGTGCCTCTTCCACCACCTGTTCGGCCTTAAAGTCAATGATGCGCACTTTGTGAATCTGCGTTTTTGGCAAAGTCAGTACGACCGCATCCACAATGATCTTCGCGCCCTTCTCGTGTGGAAACCCACAAAAAGCCGCGCCGATAAGTGGCAGGGCGACAGTCTTGCACCCTTTCGTGTTTGCCAACAACAAGGCGTTGGTGACGGCCGCGTGCAGGAGCTCTTCCTTCTTGTTCGTACCAGAGGACCACATCGGTCCAACAACGTGTACCACATATTTCACGCCTTTCTTTTGCAAGTCGCCCGCCGTTGTTACGAGAGCATGCCCTGTCGACACAGAACCGCACTGCGCGATGTAGTTCTTGCATTCGTCACGAAGTTGCTGGCCAGCGGCATTGGCGATGGCTTTGGCAATGCTACCCCCAAGCTCGAGCCTCGGGTCCGCCGAGTTCACGATCGCGTCAACGGCCTCGTGAACAATGTTTGCACAGACGAGCTACCAAACGCGATACAAAATTGAGCAATGTGGGCCGAATTGCAATGCTACATCGTGACTAATTTCGTGTGTGTGATAGATATAAACCTTACCTCGATAGCTTGGTTCGTTGCCGGGATTACCACACTGAAACCAGTTTTCGGAAGAAGGATTTCGACGCAGTGATTTTGTTCAATTTTCTTAATTTTATCTCTTTGGGTCAAAATTATTTCTGCCCGCTGACGGTCGACTCGTACTGGAAACGATTGCAACTCGGATATAATCTTGTCAGCGTATGCCTTGAAACTGGCAAAAGCCTTGTCGATAGTATTGTGTCCGCCAGAAATTTTGTATGAAAGGCAGTCATCATTCCTTGGATTGATCCTGTGAGCATAACGAATTTTAATTAAATAGTTTCAAATCATGCACAAGAGAGACCCGATCAGGATTGTACCTACCACACATTATGCTGCACGGCGATCAATACAATTTCTTTGTCATCTTTCCGTTTCTCAAACCATAAGCGGTAGCGCACGTCAGGAAACGTGTATGATCGCGAGGCACTTCCATTTTCGAGCAATGTTTCTATTTCTATGCCGGACTTTGCGGAAGCGATCATCTTGTTGGTCTCGCCGCTGACTTCGACGACCCGGTCACGGCGAAAATTCAAGGAGACATTGAAATCGTTCAAAATCGAGATCTCAAAAATTTTCTCCACCGGATAGTACTGGTATTCAGGAACTTTGAACGTGGTTGTTAAATAGAAACGAACTGCTGCGAATCGCTCAAGGGTTTCTTGGACCTCGCTCTTTTCTCCACTGACAACAATACGGATGGTGATGTTATCACTCGTGGCGCTCTTTCGAGAATACTGCACAACGACATTGTTACGAATCTCGATTGACTTGAAACGACGGAGGGCCAAAACGTCTTCTGTTGCGGGATACACCACATTCACTTGTTGCACATCTATCGAATCAAGCAGTGCCTCCACGGCATCCATGGCTTTTGGGACGTCTTTCGTTGGACCTTTCAAGGTAATGCTATCGTGGGTCAATGATGTGCCTGATACACCAGACACCTGTGTTGTGATGTTGAAGATGTTAATGGTAATATCAACAGAATAGTGCTGGCGGCGGATCGCATTAAGTTCGGCTATCTTGTAACGTTGCAGATATTGACTTTTAATCGACTTGATCAGAAGCATTTCTAACACCGTCCGTTCAACAACGGAGACGACGGATTCGGTATCAATAATGGTAATGTCGGTTTCGGTATCAGCTATGGTAATGTCGGTTTCGGTATCAACAATAGTAATGTCGGTTTCGGTATCAACAATGGTAATGTCGGTTTCGGTATCAACAATGGTAATGTCGGTTTCGGTATCAACAATGGTAATGTCGGTTTCGGTATCAACAATGGTAATATCGGTTTCGGTATCAACAATGGTAATGTCGGTTTCGGTTACGGTCTCTTCAGTGGAAACACTCGGCGACGGGAATCCAACGAGAATCTTGCCACGGCTGACAGCGCGTTTGCCAAAGACGGGGACGAGGAAGGACCAAGTGTAGATGTCAAAGGATTGCTTCTCAAGGTCGTGGACGCTGAAGATATCAAGGTCGCCAAAAGTGGTCTCCTTGGCGCCAAGATAGTACGATTTGTTGGATAGGGAGTAGATGTGGCCCTCGGCGTTAAGGGCCCACTGCTGGGTGGCGGAATCCTTATCGGACTTAGCGTGGGATTGGATCAACACACCCTTTTCGATCGTCAGGTACAGAGAGGAACGCTTGTTGACCAGGTAGCCTTCGTGGTAAGACCACAGCTGGCTTTCCCACTGCTGCTTGTTGAGACGGTGCAACGAAGTCTTGGCGCCGTGCTCGATGGAGGCGTTCTCGACACCTAAGACGTACTCGCCGGAAAGACGGATGTAGAACCAACCTTCTGGGAACTCTGCGGTGGTCACGGCCACTGTGCGGATGTCGGTCACGGCGGTGACGGCCTCGCTCTCTTCGATCGTATCGCTCTCGGTCTCAGTGACGCTGATGGTAGACTGCTTGTCGGAGGCGGAGCCTTCAATGAGATCGTCAGAACCCACTGCTGCGATGGCCCAATCGAAACGGTGTTCCGGCCACGTGTCGTGGAACCTGTAGGAGACGAGGTGAAGAATGGTTAGAGTCGGCGATGGTGTGTGAAAGGAGTGAAGAATACGCGAAAGTGGGGCAGTTTCTCGAGTACTATACCTTTCTCGGGGTCCGATGCCGGACCCGGCGTCTTGTTGATGAGCATGCGGTTCTCGGTTGGCCAGGAGTTCTGGAATTGCCAGAGTTGGTTGTTGTAGTCCCTTTGGCCGCATCGCGTCGACGGTCAACTTGGTGCCGACAACGGTCGAACCTCCCTCAACGCCTAGAAGGAGCCCTGGGAATTCGTCGGGGAATGTGCCTTCAGTGTTTGCCGCGGTCTCGGGCGTCTGAGGTTTGACGAAATCGGCATCTTAATCCGAGAGAGGTTGATTGTTAGTGGCAAAATCGAGAGAAACAACACGGTTGATTCAATCGAGCGCGCCGGACTCGGATTGTCAAAAGAAACGGCTCTGCTCGAAAAACATACCAATAGCGGGAATGATAAAGTTCCATCGCTGTTCCTTTTTGTCCTTCCTGCCCTGCAATTGCAGATTCACGTGAGCGCCTTCGCGCTTGCCAAAAATGCGCGCCTTGAAGCCGAGCATCAGGGTCGGCTTTGACAGAACGTAGATGTGGCCCTCATTGGTGAGGCCGAACTGCTGGTTTATATTCTCTTCCGCTCCCTTGGCGGGCCATTGGATAATTTCAGTTGATGGTTTCAAGTTGCCTAATGGAATGATCATCAATGGTAATCATTTTCTACAATCGAGACTGAGGGCGTCCACGTGTGTTCCATCCATATACAATAATAATGTACGTGACGAGTTCGAAAGATATCTTACCCATCTTTACATCCAATACCAGGTTGCTCTTCTTGTTGATGAGGGTGCCATCGTTAAACTTCCAAAGTTGGCTTTCGTAATCTTCCTTTTTCAGCGTCGCAGTGACAATGTTATCTCCCGCCTTGATAGAGCCACCCTCGACATCGAGCACGAGGGAGCTAGCCCGGTTCTTGATGTAGAACCAGCTCTCGGGGAATTTCCCTTGACGGAGAGGAGGGGAAGGAGAGGAGAACATGTAGTGTGGGTTGCGTGAAGAAGAAGGGGAACGCGGGTGGGTTTTGGAATATATTACGAGCGGGCGTGTGCCCAAGTGTCAAATGTTGAATGGATGCTGCGGTCTTTGGGGCAGAGTGACGAACGGTACAGCTGCGCCATTCGTGACGTGAACTTATATATAATACTCTAAGCAATGAACTTTCAATACTCTCAATGCAGCAATGGATTCTCTCTACAGATCGATTCCTTCGGGTCGAGGTCTGATTAACAGTCACATTTATCATCAAAATACGGTTGGCTACATTGTTTCTTGGGAACAATGCTGCTAACGATGGAATACATCCATTTTTTGCATCACTACTTTAATGCCGTAAATAACTCCAAAAATATAATCCAATTGTAATGGTAGAAATCAAAGATAGAAGAGGAAAAAGGCGGAGAATCATAAAGACTGCATAGAGGAGCTCAATGCTACTTGTAAGTGATGAGATATTTCGGGTAGAATCGTCCAGGCGAGTAAACAATGTATACGTTGCTTCCGTTAGTGATTCCTAAAAAAGGAAAGTGTGGATTTAGACATGCTTGAACTCGAAGAAATATTCATGGAATGAAAGTTGACGAATAGTGCTCGCAATTCGAATTAAAAAGTCTGCAAAAACAGTTTGAAAGGACTGCTCAGCCCTTTGCGGACCACTTTTTGATTCGAATTGGGAGCACTCGCCACGAAGTCGTTTGGTTGGGTTCAGTATGCAATTCCTACTAGAATTGGCCAAAATCCTTACCGTTGACTGAGTCATATCGCTCGTTCTTGAAATTTCCGGTTTGCTTCGCTTTTGCTGGAGGAAAGGTGATCGAATTGTCTGGCGGTAGAGTTATCGAATCTCCCGTGATAACCTATATTGTCATTTGGGAACATTTGAGTATGTATAATATTCTTGATTTCACAAGAGTCACGGTGATACGATGTGGGACGCAAACACTCACGTCGGCTAAGAGGAACTGCTTATTCTCACTCACGAATGCATAGCGATCGGAGTAAGATGCGTTCACGGCAAAGTAGCAGCCATTACCCCACATACCTAGCCCATGTAGAAAAGATTGCGTTTAGTAATGCACAAGGATTCGGAATGGTGGGCGACGGTTTGAGACCGGATTCATAAAGAAAATGATCTCTCACCCTTCGCCGAGAATCTGGGGTCAAACCCTTCCTCGCTCTCGTAGATGTCACTGGGCAACGTGCTCCTCGTGCCATGGAAGAGTGATCTAACGTTTACCAGACCCCCGTTTTTATTCGATAATTGCCGATGATTGTGCTGGTACTCGAACCACAAGTGTCGGTTCTGCGTGGGGTGCGAAAATGATTAGTTGATGAACATTTCCTATGTTATATTTATAGCCGAAGCGAAGAAACAAATTATATAAATGATACGAACTTGAACACGCTCGATCTTCTGGATGGAGGCATGCGGCATTGTCTGGCATACGCGCGCGACCACGGTTTGCCACTCCTTACTCGTGGCGCTCAACGGCACCAACAAACAGTTCACCTTTTCATCAAACTTGTCCCAGTCCTTCGGTAGTTCTTTTTCGATGTTGGCTGACTTATCAAATGCCCACTTGTACACCTCTGCCAGCGTGGTGTCCACAAACCCCTCATGCCCCATCAGTTTGATCGTATTCTCCTTGGAATTGAACTCCACGTCCACGTACAGACGTCCGGCGATCATCCAAATGGTTGCTTCACGCTCCGCCAGGTCAATTTTCTCCCAGGGCCCCGTCATGGGAATAAACTCGGTCTTTAGCTTCACAAGGGATTCCAGTTCTTTGGCGGCCGCCGCGGTATCGACACACGCACCCGTGATCACGATTTCCACGAGCTCTTTCCAATATTTGTAGTCGACGGGGGTGGGATTCTGAATACACAGAAAAATCATTCGGCGTTAGTAAGCTATCTCTGTCAGGATAAAAAAAAAAAAAAAAAAAAAAAAAAAAAAAGCTATCTCTGTCAGGAGGTCGCAATTCGTATCGAACCTTGCCGTTATTCGACGTAACTTGTGTGCTCAGCAGATCTGCATTGGCCATTATTGGTATGGTGATATCTTTGCGCATGATGGACCGCTTGTAATTGGTATTTGTATTCTTCTGAAAGTGGCCCTCTTTACTAAACAGGATCTCGTAATTGACCCCAACCGCAGCGACCATCGGAATTGAGGCACTCACGGCGCCCGGGGCACACCACTTGTTGTAGGCGTTCTCGATATCAATGTTTTGATCACGATCATACTTGATCCATTGCTCTCCTTTGTAGTGCTGAGGGTCAGAATTATGTTTATATATATATATATATATATATATATATATTAATCGGAGGATGTGTAAAAGAGAACGCAGTTGTTGGTATAAAACACACATCACGAGCACTTACTTTTCCTCTAACATCCTCCTTCCAGAACCACTGGTATGGGAGAGATTGGAATGTTGGCATGGCAGGCGTGGGATTCTGAATACGCAGAAAAACATTCCGTATTAGTATGCCATCAGTGTCACAGGAGATCACAATTTGTATCGTGTAGCCGCAAACCTTATTATTCAATACAACTCGTGGGCTCAGCAGATCTGCTTACCGTTATTGGTATGGTGATATCTTTGCGCATGATGGACCGCTGGTAATTGGTACTTGTATTCCTCTGAACGTGTCCCTGTTCACCGAACAGGATTTCGTAGGTGACCACAGACGTGACACCGCCGACAATTTTCACCGAAGTAATCACGGGGATTGAGACCCTCGCGGGGCCCGGGGTACTCCACTTGTTGTAGGCGTTCTCGATAGTAATATTTTGGTCACGATCATACTTGATCCATTGCTCTCCTTTGTAGTGCTGGGGGTCGGAAATTTAACGAATTATTATTATTATTATTATTATTATTTTTTTTAAAAAAAAAAAAAAAAATTAATCAGTAAAAGAGAATAAGGCCGTCGTTGGTATGAAGCACACTCCACGAGCACTTACCTTTCCTTGAACATCCTCCTTCCAGAACCACTGGTATCGGAGAGGTTGGGATGTTGGCATGGATAGAACGCTTGAATCACCTAGACCCGTGGTAATCTCATCGTTTTCTATTTCTTTCCATTTCTCCGAGAGCACTTTTCTGAGTATTCGATATACTTCCGTCGAATTCTGTTGATTGACACCCTCGAGATTAACACCTTCTCTATCCTTTGTCGGTGCCCCTTTCACCGCCTGTTCGGGCTTAAAGTCGATGATGCGCACTTTGTGAATCTGCGTTTTCGGCAAAGTTCGCATGACGGCATTCACAATGATCTTTGCGCCCTTCTCATGTGGAAATCCAGAGAGGCCCATGCTGATGGGCGGCAGGGCAACAGTCTTGCACCCTTTCGTGTTTGCCAGCAACAGGGCGTTGGTGATGGCCGCGTGCAGGAGCTCTTCCTTCTTTTTCGTACCAGAGGACCACACGGGTCCATTGACGTGTATGACGTATTTCACGCCTTTCGTTTGCAAGTCGCCGGCCGTTGTTACGATCGCATGCCCTTTCGTCATAGTGCCGTGCTGCGCAATGTAGTTCTTGCATTCGTCGCGAAGTTGCTGACCAGCGGCATCGGCGATCACTTTGGCAATGCCACGCCCATGTTCGAGCCTCGCGCTAGCCGAGCTCACGATCGCGTCAACGGCTTCGTGAGCAATGTCTCCATAGACGAGCTACCAAACGCGATACAAAATGACGAAATAGAGCAATGTGAGCGAATTGCAATACCACGACGTGACTGGTTTCGTGCGTGCGATAGATAAATCTAGTAAATCAACTTTACCAACCTCGATAGCTTGATTAGTTGCCGGGATTATCACACCGAAATCCATTTCCGGAGGAAGGATTTCGACGCAGTGTTGTTGTTCAATTTTCGTAACCTTATCTCTTTGCGCCAAAATGATCTCTGCCCGCTGACGGTCGATTCGTACTGGAGACGATTGCAACTCAGATATAACCTTGTCAGCATATGTCTTGAAACTGGCAAAAGCCTTGTCGATAGTGTTGCGTGCGCCAGAAATTTTGTATGAAAGGCAGTCGTCATTCCTTTCTGGTTTGATGCTGTGAACATAATGAATATTAATTAAATAGATGAAGATAGTTTCACATTATTTCCGTTCATCATTCAAATCATGCACACAAGAGACCCGATCACAAGATTACACTTACCGCATATTATGCTGCATGGCGATCGCGTCAATTTCTTTTTCATCTTTCCGTTTCTCAAACCATAAGCTGTAGCGGACGTCAGGAAACGTGTATGATCGCGAGGCACTTTCATTTTCCAGCAAAGTGGCCACGTTGACCTTGTCTGACACATCAACCACCTCATCTTTAACACCAGGGCCCACAACTGAAATGCCGGCGCTGATGCTAGTCCCGATGCCCGAAGCAACCACACCGGAGACGACACCGGAGACGACAGCGGAACCAGCAGACTTGGTAACATCAATGGCACCGGAGCCAACGGTGACGACACCAGAGCCGACAGCGGAACCAATGGACTTGGTAACATTAATGGCATCGGATCCAACGATGGCGACACCAGAGCCGACGACCTTGATTTCATCATAGGCAGTACCACGAACGAACTTGGCACCATCGGCGACACCGTGGACGGCACCGGATGCGACACTACCAACAACACCAGCAATAGCACCGAACCAGCTGCCGTCGGACTTGGGCATATCCTTCTGGGCAATAGCGACTCCGCCTACGATTTCAGCCGTCTTCTCTTCGACAATATCGGCTTCCTTAATGATCTCGGTGACGGACGTTCCACTACCAGATCCGATGATGATGCCACTAGGGCCAGCAACGTCCACCTTTTCTGCCACGATGTCAACTTCCTTGACGATGTCGATCTCCTTGATGATCTCGGTGATGGAGGTTTCGTTGCCAGATCCGATGACGACGCCACGAAGGGCAGCAACATTCACTTTCTCGCCGACGATGACAGTTTCTTGCCCGACCTCTCCGATATCGACCCCCTCCTTGTCGCCGAGGCTAACACCGAGCTCCTCGACGGTGGTAATGGTATCGGTCTCGGTTATCACTTCGACGATTTCTTCGACCTTCTTCGTGCTCGAGTCACCACCGACGACGACGTCTTCTTCCTCCACCTTGACAACCTCGGTTTGGCCGATAGTAACGATTTCCTCCTTGGCATCTGTTACAAAGAAGTATGCGATTTTAGAATGAGTTATTTGGCACTGTAGGTTCAACGGAAGAAACCCCCCGGGATACGCAATATTAGAAGAT
This sequence comes from Jimgerdemannia flammicorona, assembly GCA_003990745.1. Lineage (NCBI taxonomy): Eukaryota > Fungi > Mucoromycota > Endogonomycetes > Endogonales > Endogonaceae > Jimgerdemannia > Jimgerdemannia flammicorona. Next base: position 14,467 of record RBNI01003538.1, read on the forward strand.
AAATTACATACCCGTCAACGACAAGATCTTCTCATTAACCTTCCCTGCGGCACCCTTGCCGAGCTTGACAGCGCCGACCGCGGCAGCTCCAGCAGCAACAATTGTGATGATAGCGGCGTCACCAATAACTCCAGCGGTATCCTTGAGAACGGTGCCAGCAACATCGCCAGTCTTGACAACGGCACTTCCAGCATACGTGGCACCATGAACAAGGCCGACGACACCTTCCTTAACGAGATTGAGATTGCCAGCGCCAATAGCACCATCCTTGGCCAGGATACCGGCGCCAACAGCGCCCGCAACGACGGCACCTCCAATAGCGACGGCAGCATCCTTCTTCTCGGCTTCGGCGATAACAACAGTAGTCGCGGTGGCACCGACAAGATCGGTAGAGGATGGAACGGATGTCGAGGGCTTCTTCCTACCTTTGCCCTTCTTCGGAAAAATAGGAACCAGGAAGGTCCAGTGGCACTCGGGGTGCTGCTCACGGTGCTCCTTGGGCTGCTTCACCTCAGTAAGGAAAATTTCGAGCGAGGTCTTGCCGCCCAGAACGAGGTCCTTCGGGGTCAGACACAGGGACTTTTGGGTAAGCGAGAAAATGTACTCTTGGGGGTTGACTCCCCAGCGCTGGAAGACGCGGTCGCCGGCCTTGGCGGGGTTTTGGATCAAAGGCCAGTATGACTCCTTGTTGTCTAAAACATTGTTCAAATAATAAATAAATGTTAGATTACCGTGCGAACAAAGATGGGGGAGAGGAATTAATTACAGGCGACAAAAACAAAAAGTATTACCAGCGCGCACATCAATGACCAAACGACTCTTCAAGTTTATTATGTAACCTTTGCGGTAAGTCCAAAGCTGGCTAGCATAATCTTCGGAGCGCAGGCAGGTTAGGACGACCTCGGCACCAGCGTGCGTGGAAGAGTTTTGCACGTCGAAGACGAAGCCGTGAAGGGCACTCTTGATGAAGAACCATCCTTTGGGGAAATCGTTGGTATCTTGGATTTTCTTGTAGCGCCAGACGCTCCTGAAGCCATTGGGAAGGGCTCTCTCTTCGGCAGCGCTGATTAGCGGAGTGGTGAGGAGGACCTCTTCGCCGGAATCTGAATACGAGAGAGATTATTTCTTGTTTGTAGTGGCGGAATCGAGAGAAAAACAGCTTGTATAATGTCAAATGAAGCGGTTCCACTCCAAAAAA
>RBNI01003539.1:0-15662 GCA_003990745.1 Jimgerdemannia flammicorona
AACATTATTGATAGTCTTAATAATAATAATTATATTTATAAATTTTAATTAGATCCTAACTTTGATACTGAGAGATATTAGAAAATAGAATATTATTAGAAAATAAAAACTCTGTAAATTTCTAATTAAATAATCTATAGAGTAAGAATAGAGATTATATACTGAAAATAAGTTAATAAGTAATAGAGATTATAACTAGAAGTATATAATATTAATAGAAGCAATAGAGTAATAATAGAGTAAGAAGTAAAAGTTTTATTATATTATAAAAAAATTATTCAGTTTTTAGTATACATATTCATTAAAAATTTATAAATTCTAGTATATATTTATGATAGTATATTGTAAAATTGAATATATTTTACAGATAAAAACATATATATAGATTTGAATATTTACTATAGATACAAACTTTTTCATTAATAATAGATATAAACTCTTTAATATAAGTATAAACTGATATTCTATAGATATAAACTCTTTAATATAAGTATGAACTTATATTCTACAGATATGAATAGCTTATAAACAATGAGCAAATATAAGATAGAATTTCCAAAAAAGATCATTTTATTTCTTTTTTTGTTTACAAATACTCTTGCAAACATTTCTCTCTACAGATACTTCCTTTTTATAAATACTTTCTTCTTCTATAAACAGTTTCTTCTATTATGTATTCTTCTCTATATTCTGCTTATCTCTCTCTTAGATCAGATCATTCTTATTTATTGAAATATATAGGTTACAACTCGATATATGGTGGTGCAGCCTTTCTTGACTACGTCATCATATAAACGTCACTAATGGTAACGCGTAAAAGCATGTAAGAATTAGCAATAAACAGTTTGCTTCTCTCTCCAAAGTCCACATTCCACAACAGATTATGAGCCCCACTTAGCGGCTATAATACACCCTCTAACACATATGCTACACTATGCTATACATGAATACAAGTAGTGCTAGCAGCACGCCAAGCCCCAGTGGTAATACAGGCTTGGATACCAGTATGGGTATGGCAGCCCCCATTATGATAATGACGACAACAACGATAGTAGCACCTACAACTACAAACATAGTAAAAAGGACAATTCCTGTCTTTGACAGCACGGATTACGCCATATGGGCGTATCATATAAAGAATCTCTTTGAAGAATGCGGTTTGGGGGACTATTGGAAGCCACAGATACAGATTACGGGATACGACACTACTAATGATCGTAAGGCGCTAAGGGAGATTACGTTTACCCTTTTGAATGTGCAAATGAAGCTTGTAATCAATGCTACGATGGTGAACGAAGTCTGGGACATCTTGCGGAATCACCACCAATAAGCATCCGCTTCAAACAGATTCCACTTAAAGGCGCAATTATTCAATCTTCGAATGAAGTTGATAGAGAACATCCGGAAATACACCAACTGAGTCGACGAGCTGGTGAATTAAGTGAATTCCCTTACAACTATACCAGGGGACACTATTAGGGATGAAGACAAGGTCCTGACCCTTACATGAGGCCTTCTGGAGGCATACAATGTTGTCGTTGTGGCTATGAGAGAGTCCGGCAAATTATCAGATTATAAGCACATCGTCACGAGCCTATTAAACAAGGAAACAAGGCTGAATGCCAACGAAGACAATGATGATGAGGAAAAAGCCTTTTATAGTAGAGCACATGGATGAGGCAATGGCAAAGACAAGTCGAATAAAGGCCGAGGCAAGAGCCAGCAATGTGATGGTCAGAAATTTACTGGGAAATGCTTCTATTGCGACAAGCTTGGACATCGTAAAAAGGACTGCAACTGCAAGAAAAAGGAGAAAGGCGGACAATGGCAGGCAAATATGGTGGATGCCAATAATGATAGTGGCGGCAATGGGGGAGGTCTATTCTTTGCAGAAGTGGCAACCTACCCATATGCAGAAGCGGGAGATAATTCGAAAAACAACACCAATTGCAAATGCGGCAGCAATTCGACATCTACAAATCCTGATAAAGGAAACACTCTTCAGACAGCAAAAAATGGTGATATCAACATCGGCGCCAGTGCAAATGTAAGCTATATGCCGAATAGCGCTTATGCATGCAGCGAAGAGGTCTGGCTCATGGATTCAGATACAATACAGCATATGACGGCTCACTGGGAGTGGTTCTCTACATACGAGAAGTTCAAGCATCCTATACCTATCAAGCTAGGTGACAATAATGTCATTTATGCTCAAGGGAAAGGTAATGTAGGTATACATCTATATGGAAACGTTGATGAACCTTCAGACACCTTCATGGATATACTATATACTCCAGATATAGGCAAGAACCTCTTTTCGATAGGCTGGATGATGGCTCGCAGGGACAGAGGAGTAAATATATGCCCGAACGGTGTAATGGTAATCAATCTGAAGAACAATAAGAAGTTAATGTATGCATCGAAAAGAGAAATCTATATGTAATCAATGACACGCTGAGTGGCGCTACATCCACATATTCTGCAATTACGACAGGAGAGGATTTCTGGCATATAATGCATGAACACTTAGGACATATCAGTAAAACGAGTCTTGAATGGATGGTAAGGAGCAAGTCTATGTATAGTTTACTGGACTATACGCCACCAGATTTCTTTTGCAATAGATGTGCAGCAAATAAGGCTTTCCGGCAACCTTTTCAGGAATGAACGAAGCGAGTGGCCAGCATTCTCGATTTGATTCATATGGATATTTGTGGCCCCATATGAGTGGCATCACACTCCGGAAAGAAGTATTTTATTACATTCATTGATGATTATATATATATGCAAAGTCCACATATATCTTATTGTGGAGAAAAATGAGGCATTCGACAAATTCTGGGAATTCAAGGCAGCCATAGAGAATGAGACGGGACATAGAATATGAACTCTATACTCAGATAACAGCAAAGAATATATCAACAAAGGTTTCAGATACTTCTTGAAGAAGAACAGTATACAGTACTCTATAACAGCCCCTTATACACCTCAGCAAAACGGCATGGTGGAATGATTCAATCGAACGGTAGTGGAAATGGCTAGAATGATGATGAATACGGCTGGCTTACCAAAGTCCTTTTGGGTGGAAGCAGTGAATATGGTGGCATATATTCGAAATCATTGTTTCTCTCGAGCTCTAAGCAAGGATCCTGGCAAGCAATCCAGGAATGACAGCAATCTTACCTCTGAGGAATTATGGAATGGATCCAAGCCTGACATTTCACACTTACGCATATTCGGAAGTGAGGCATACATTCTGGACAAAGGTAGTAACTGAGGCAAGTTCAAACTTAAGGTAGATAAGCATATATTTCTTGGATACGATGGAGCAGAATACAGACTTTGAAACCCGCAGAAATGATGTATGATCATTTCACATGACGTACAGTTCAAGGAGACTAAGCAGGAAATTTATATGGAAATTCCTATCTTGAATCCAATGGTAAATCTGACAGTGAATTCGACAGTACAGCCAGTGATATCTATGCCAACTGCAAAGGCTAGTGGAACAACATCTATACCTGGAACGACACCAAAGACTATGCCAAAGACATCCTTGGGACCTATGCCAGCAAAAGCGCAACCCATTCAAACAGCAATGAAGTTGCAAGAACCAAGGATAATGGAAATTATGGATGAGGATGACGAAGAGGATACCTCTCCGAAGGGCAAACAAAAGCGAAAATTCAGAGTTCTAAATACAGATTTAGGAGGTTATTGGGACCTGCCTAAGACATCTCATCACGACAACAATAGCAGACATCACGTGAACTATGCTGATTCTTATGAATGCATATATATTGCAATAACCGGCGAACTGGAGAACTATGATGAAGCCATTCACTCAAATGATAAGAAGGAGTGGAGAAGGGCTATGGATGAGAAGTACAGTTCGCTTATCAAAAACAACACTTGGGATCTAGTAAGCCTTCCAGCAGAGCGACAAGCTATAGAATCGAAGTGGGTCTATAAGATCAAGTGTAAGGCTAATGACAACGTAGAACAGTATAAGGCTCGATTTGTAGCAAAGGAGTACTCGCAAGGCTATGGCGTAGACTATGACAAGATATTTTCCCCAGTATTTAAGTTGACTTCACTTAGAATACTTCTTGCAATCGGAGCCAAGTACAACTACAAAATATACTAAATGGACGTAAAGACAGTGTTCTTAAATGGTGACATAGACACAGAGTTATACGTATGACAACCACAAGGATACGAACTATATGACAACAATGGAAACGAGCTCATATGTAAATTACACAAAGGGCTCTACAGAATCAAGCAAGCGGCAAGGTTGTGGAATCGAAAGATCAATGGATATCTCCTAGACAATGGATTCAAGTGTTGTGAAGCCGATCTATACATATACACCCGACATATATCCTCAGGAATGGTATACCTGGGAATTTGGGTTGATGATATTATTTTAGTCAGAACGGCAAGTGAAATCAACGACATAAAGGCTACACTATGCCAGGAATTCAAAATGACAGACTTAGGCGAAGTATTCTATCTCCTTGGAATATTGATTATATGTAACAGGTGCGAGCGCACTATACACCTAACGCAAGCCACATACATTCGAAATATTCTTGAGTTATTCGGGATGAGTGAATGCAAACCAGTCAGGACACTTATGGAAACATTCGTGAAACTAAAGAAGTCTGACACTATGCCTAAGGGAAACGACATCCCCTATCAACAAGCCATGGGATCCCTCATGTATCTTATGCAAGGGATGAGATCTGATATCTCTTTTGTGGTAAACAAAGCAGCACAGTATTCTTCATGCTACGACAATAGCCATTGGATGGCAATCAAGCAAATTTTCAGGTACATTAAAGGAACCGCAGACTATACACTCAGTTTGGGCAGTGATAATGAGCAAAGTGGGAGTACTATATGCCTATTTGGTTCTTGTGATGCCGATTGGGCCAGCGACTTAGATGACAGAAGGTCTACGACTGGATACATTTTTAAAGTAAACAATGGAGCCATTTCATGGCAAATGCGTAAGTAACCTTCAGTGACAACATCCTCTACACAAGCGGAATATCAAGCATTGTCAATGGCAACAAAGGAGGCTATCTGGCTTTGAGAACTGTTAAAGGAGCTGGGATACAAGCAATAGCACTCTACACTACTCCAGCAAGATAACTAATCAACAATTGCTTTGGCAAAGAATCCTATACACCATGCTAGAATGAAACACATCGATATACAGCATTATTTCATACGGGAATGCATGGAAAACAACACTATACACCTGGAATACACTCCAACGGAGTGTATGATAGCAGATTCATTAACGAAAGCCCTCCCAAAGATAAGATTTGATCTATACATAAAGGGAATAGGAGTTATAGTGGTGAAAACTATATGCCAGCAATAAAAACAGCAACAATAGTGAGCTATATAGAAGTATTTCAGTGGATCAATTTCGAAATCTATTTCATATTCAATATATTTCTTTTCCCTATTGCTATATTGCAGATTTCTACCAACATTACTCATCTATGAATGTTCACATCTCTACTTTTCAACCTATTTTTTGAGCTTTAAGCAGACAATTTGAATGTTTTTCGGTTTCTAGATAGCGGTCTGAATATTGCAGCGAGATTTGCAGTGGTTATAGCTTAGTATTGCAGTTTGGGAATTTGCATATCTCATTGAGCAGGAGTATTGAAATATGTAAGTTACAACTCGATATATGGTGGCGCAGCCTTCCTTGACTATGTCATCATGTAAATGTCACTAATGGTGATATGTAAAAGTACGTAAGAATTAGCAATAAACAGTTTGCTTCTCTCTCCAAAGTCCACATTCCACAATATTATTCAATAAAAGGAGAATATCAGAGATATTGATCATCTTATCATCTTTATCTGAGTCAATATTCTTACTTAGATCATGAACTGTTTTTTTAATCTTAAGTGAATTAATGTGATCACAAACCTTGTTAATTATTCTAAGCCATTTCATATATACAGTGACAGATATAAGTATATCAATATTATATTATTTTTATTTCTTAAATTTATTATAGCTTAAATATTAATAATATTAAAACTATTTTTTAATCAATAATAAAGCAAGATTAGAGTTTTTAACTACATTAGTTTTGTCTTATTTGAATAATTATATATAGAGTTATTATCTTTTAAAGTTATATTGATCATTGATACACTTATGATCCTGATGATATCTGAATTACTTTATTAATAATAATTAATATTTTGTATATTTTCCCTTAGCTTTAATAACTGTAGTAATGTACCTTAGTATACTCTCTACTAAATCAGTTCAAATTTCTTATAAAATATCATTTCACTTATCCTCTACCTACTTCTATAACTTCTTTATCTCTTTTGCTGGTATTTCATATATATTGAGCTTTCTCTTGAAATAGTATTACAAATGCTTAATTGGATTGATATCAGGAGATTGTATAGGTCAGTCTAAGATATGAATTTTATGGTCTGTGAACTATTTTGTAACAGCTTTGGATATATGCTTGAGATTATTATCTTGTTGAAATATAAGCTTTTACTTATTTATCTTAAAAAATTTAATGGATTTTTACAGCTTATTATTAAGAATACTTGTATAGAGCTCCATATTCATTCTACCATCAATCCAGCATATATATCAAATACTATAGTGGTTTATACAACTCTAAACTATTACCAATCTGCTACTGAATTTGATGGTCTCTTTTATATAGCAGTCATCAAGTAGTATTATACCTAGTGTCTTCTATACTCATTGATATTCATCAGACCTAAAATGATTGATTTTTGTCTCATCTGAAAAAATGACTCATTTCTAGTTATTTAAAGTTCAATATCAATATTTAAGAGTAAACTCATAGTATACTTTGAAAAAAAAAACTTGCCCGTATAGGGCTATCCACTCAGGAAGATAGTGTCATCCTTGTGCAGGGGCCATGCTAATCTTCTCTGTATCGTTCCAATTTTTTCAAGTGTCAGCGGTCCCGAAGGACTTGACCATAGTATACTTTGATATAATGCTTGAATAATATTAGCTTCTTCTGCTTGACTGCAGTCTTCAGACTCTTTCATTTTAGTATATAGTATATGATTTTGGTACTAATGCAGGGTTTCCATTCTTCTTCTATTGTCTTGGTGATTTCTATAGTAATTTCTATCTTTTTAGTAGTTATTTAGCAAACAGCCTATATATACCTCATCTCTGGTAGAAAGAGTCTGTAGATAATTGACTTTTGATGATATAGTGATATTACCATAGTACTCATTCTTTATATATATAGTATACTGTCATTGTTCCAATGTCCATATTCTTAGCAATCTTATATATAGATATATCAGAACATAGTTCATAAATAATATAGTTGCAAATAGTTTCAGAGATTTTTCACATGGTTGAAGTATTATCAGAGATAGAGAAAGAATAGAGAGTGAAACCTCAATCAAAATTTTATTTTTAAAAACACTAAGAGTATATAAAACAATGATGGGGGACTTTTGGTATCATTGGGGTCATAAGTATACCAATGATTAATATAACTTTAAAAGGTAATAACTATATATATAATTATTTAAATAAGGTAAAACTAATATAGTTAAAAGCTTTAATATTATTTATATTTAAGCTATAATAAATTTAAGAAATAAAAATAATATAATATTAGTATACTTATATCTATTACTATATTTTCTTATACTCTCTTTTATTGAAAGTTCTTGGTAAGACATTAGACCAGATAATATAATCTAGCTATAATTATATAAAGGAATAAGTATATACTAAATAAGTATATACTGATAAACACATATACTCACCCATCTCTTTTCAGTATCATTTGGGTTACACAACCTTTGGAGAGTACTTACAACAATGTTTTTGGTGAAAAGAGACTAACAATATGGTGACCGACAGACAACCTGAGGTGCGTACTGAGCAGGGTGGCCCAAGCACTTTCGACTGGCAGCAGGTGGGGAGGGGCCCAGGCCTGGGGGGGGGTATGGGGGGGCTGCTGGCTGGCGGATGTGGAAGGGGTGGAGGAGGTGGTGGAGGCTCGGGATCTGGGAGGGCGAGTTTCGCGGAGACAGTGAAGGGGAGATAATAAGCGTCAGGGCTGGAGGGCTGGCTGAGGAAGGGCAAGAAGACTGAGAAGATGCCAGTGCAGAGGGGAGCAGCCCTTGGAAGGGGGGGCAGTGGAGCTGGGGGAGTAGTGGCTGGGGGGAGCATGACTGCTGATGGCGATGGGACTGTTGATCTGGAAAAAAATCCAGATGTGACAGCTGATGATGTGGCTGAGTGGCTGAGGCTTAGAAGACAAGGGGATCTGGCGGATGGGGTGACAGGTCTAGCGGTGGCCCCATTGCTCAAGAAATCAATTTTGGCATTTGCGGTTACACTGTGCTTCCGGGGCCTAGCGGTGACGGCGAAAATGGTGCTGGGGCTCATCGCTAAGCAGGTGGCAGGAACTGTATCGGTGAAGTTTTTGAAGAGACTAGAGGGAGTGGAGGTGGGTTTTGAGGAGGTGGCACCATTGGAGGAGGCACTGAAGGTTGGACTGGTGGTTGGAGAGGTGTGTATTCCGATGACATGCTGTCTGAAGTGGGATCCCAGGGTGGTCCAACTGCTGGTGAAAGGAGTGCCGATGGTGACAGCAATGGAGATGAGAAAGAGGGTTGAGGACTTCATGGCGGAATATGGAGAGGTAGTAGATATCAGATTCAGGGTCTGGGAAGGGACTTCGCTCAGGACTGGTGATGTGGATGTGCAGATTAGGCTGGCTGGGAAGGAAGCTACTGGGAAGGCAAGGGACTGGCCTTCAGCGATGGTCTGGAGAGTGATTTTATATAAGGTGACGAGGGTGAAGGGAAGTGAGGAGGAGGAGAAGGATTTATTAGAGGTACTAGAAGAGTTGGAGGGTGCTATAGAGAGGCGAGCAAAGGCTTGGGTGGTCTTCGAGAAGTTGACACACTTGGAGGTAGTGGATGGAAAGTGGATTTGAATGAACAAGGCACAGTGGGAAAGGGCTCAGGGGCGTAAGAGGCAGAAAGAGCTGCTGGCCAAACTGGACAACAGGCCACTGGGGAATATGAGTGAGGTGAAGAGCACTGGGGGAGCTGGAGCAAGTGTCTGGGCTGGCGAGGGGGAGGGGAAGGACAGGAAGGAGGCAGGGGAGACCAAGGAGAAGGCAGGTATAGATCTGTATGCTGATGGCACATTTGAGATCTGGGAGGAGGACTGGGAGGGCTCCCCTACCCCCACCCCTCTTATCAGGTGTGGCCCAGCTTCCCAAAACAGAGTGGTCGAAGATGTGCTGATGCAAGGGGCCCAGAGGGTGCAATTCGGAGTTCTGGAGGTGGTGTATGGAGGACAGGTGATGGCGACTGGTGAGGAGGAACTAGTGGATGTCCCAGAGGTGTGGGATGAGGTGGTAAGTATTGGAGCTGATACCATAATGTTGGATGGCGGGAGGCTGGCGACTCTAGGGGGGAAGGAGGTGGGGAACCTACTTTGGATGCGTCAGATGATAGATAACCTGGTGGTGGAAGAGTTGGGAGAGGTGGACTTGTGGGTGATGAGTGATGAGCACTGGGCAGGAATACTATAGGGGGATGGCATACAGAAGGCATTGAAGGCAGAAATTCTTGTGGTGTACCTGGAGGAGGAAGGGTATGAGGTGGATAAGGAGAGAGAGACAGAGATGGCAGTCATTGCTAGAGAGAGGGCAGAATACTGCTGGAACAAGCGCCATAGACTACAGCTCTGGCAGGAGGCATATGTGGGATACCGAGAGGAGTTTGAGGAGAAGGCAGATGGAGAGATGACTGAACTGCTGGCTGGATTGGAGGCTCAGAGGGCAGAAGAGGAGGAGGTGGCTGCAGAACACAATCTGGACACGGCATAGGAGGAGATGAGCATGGAGCAGTAGAGATCATTTGACAATGAAACATATTCATCATAAACAGTATAACCAACATTTTATCTTTAAATGTGAATAGGTTACAGGGGGCTACTCGACGTAGGAACATTTTTACTTGGATGAGGGGATTGGAGGCTGATCTCTTCCTCTTGCAGGATGTTAGGTATGAGGATGATTCAGATAAGATGGAGTGGATGAAGGAATGGGGAGGTGCAGTGGTCTGGAAGGGCAAGGTCAGGATTTTGGTTCGGAAAGGCAGAGGGGAGATACAGGATGTGAGGAGCTAGGGAGAGAGACTAGTTTGGGGAGAGTGGATTCATGCAGGTTGGGAGCCAGTTACAGTTGGCTCCTGCTACTACCCTGTGGTATGGGGTGAGTGGGTAGATTGGATGAAAGGTTTGTTAGAGAGCGGGAGCTTTGTGGAGGCTGGGGTGGATATGATGGAGGGTGATTTCAATATGATTCGGGACATACTGTTGGATAGAACAGATGGAGGTCGAGGTGCTGAGAGTAGGAGTGGAGGACTGGTGGTATGGGAGGAGGTAGAGAGACTAAGTGCACTGGTAGATACTGGTCAGGAATACTGAAGGAATAGAAGGGTTTATACACATTGGGCAGGGGGTCTGGGGACAAGGATCAACTGGATTCTGACAGCCAGCTACTGGGGCCGAGATGTTTGGAAGTCACTGGAGGTAGAATGGTGTTCATGGTTGGATCACTGGGGCTTTTGGGACAGGGGCGATTTGGGGGAAGCAGGGATGGGCCTGGATATTGGCGCCTCAATTCCTCTTTGTTAGATGATAAGACCTGGTGGGATGAGTGGGCTAAGGACATTCAGCTGAGGGTGGAGGACTGGTGGCAGGAAGGGGCCTCAGTTGGGGTTCGGTGGATGAGGATGAAGGAGATGGCTAAGATTTACTAGAGTGAGGCTGGCAAGGAGGCAGGGAAGCAGAGGAGGCATAGAGTGTGATGGGCTTCTACTAGACTGACTAGGCTTCTGGAGGAGTGGGCGAGGTTGAAGATACTGGAGGGAGAAGAAGATTGGAGGTTAATGAGGGCGAAAATGGAGGTTGTGGAACTACAACAGGTACTGTGGGAAGAGGAAGAGGCAAGGGTACAGAGCTTGGCAGCATGGCTCTGCTGGCAGGATTTGGAGGAAGGGGAGAGGCCTTCCAAGTTTCTTACAAGGGCTCTTAGGGCAAGGCAGGTACAGCAACAGTGGGAAGAGGTATTAGACTCTGATGGTATACTGGTGCATGGTGTACAGGACATTCTTGGATCACTGAAGGAGAGATAGAGTGGATTGTGGAGTGAGGAGGAGGGTGGGGCAGATGATGAGACCATTGACTGAGCATTGGAGGATTGGCACCCACCACAAGTCGAGGGGCTAGGTGGCCTGGTGATGCCAGTACAGGAAGATGAGATACACCAGGTTCTTGCTGCAACAACACTGGGTACAGCACCTGGGGAGGATGGTCTGCCCTGGGACTTTTGGAAGCGAATGGTTGGAGTCCCAGGGGTGATGGGGGAGATGATAGCATTGTGCAACTCCATTCTTCAGACCGGAAGGTGGGTGGGGGAGCAGGACCTTGGGTTGGTGATGCTACTGTATAAAAACAAAGAAAGGCATGAGGATTGGAAGAATTGGCAGCCGATAATGTTGCTAGATATGGACAGGAAGTTGGTGACTAAGGTGGTGGTGGCAAGACTACAGAAGGTGGCCCAGCAAGTCATGGGTATTGAGCAGAGGGGATTTGTAGGTGGGTGGCTCATCAGGGATGGCACTGCCTGGGTACATGGAGTTATTGAAGGAGCAAGGGCATGTGGATTGGATGGGTGTCTTGTCTTCTTGGACCAGGAGAAGGCTTATGACCGAGTGCGAAGAGTCTGGTTGGCAAAAGTTTTGGATAGGATGGGGGTTCTGGCCCAATTCTGGTTAGTGATGGTCAGCCTACTGGAAGGAAGTAGGGCAGCACTCATGTGTAATGGGCATAGAGGGGTAGCATTTCCCTTGAGCAGGGGGGTGCCCCAGGGGGACCCACTGTCTCCCGTTTTATATGCTCTTTCTCTGGAACCCCTTATGGATAGAATTAGGCAAAGGATAGAAGGACTCTCTGTCTTTGGCATAGGATGGAAAGTTGGGGCCTTTGCCGACAACATGGTGGTTGGTTTGGGTTCGATTGCGGATGTTGAAGAGCTCAAGAAGACTGTAGAGTGGTATGAGGAGAACTCAGAAGCGAAGTTAAATTGGCATAAATGTGAAACAATGGTGCTAGGCAATGGTCTGGTGGGAGGGGAGGTTATAGGAATAATTGTCCCCACTGGTGAAGCAGTGTGGTACTTGAGCATCTATCTGTCAGTCTATGGGTCAGTTCTGCCCAGGCTTTGGTGGGAGCAGAGGATTGGAATCTAGGAGGAGGCCCTGCAGAGTTGGGGGGGTAGATATTTTTCTCTGGCAGGACAGGTCTCGATTTTGAATGTCTACTGGCTGCCAAAGTTGTGGTACTTGGCATATCATCTGGACTTCCCAGCTTGGGTGGTGAAGAGACTGGTGAAGTCAGCGAAGGGATGGATTTGGGCTGGAAGGCGGAGTCAGATTGGTTGGGAGACCTTGTCCCTACCAGTGGCGAGAGGTGGTCTGGGGCTGGTTGACTTCCCAAAAAGGTTACACTATTTGCAAGCATGGTGGCTAAAGAGGGCAGTGGAATTGCGAGGAGGTGGTTGAGTTCCTCTGCTACAGAAGATCTGGGAGAGGTGGTCATCACCAAGGGGCGCAACTGGGGATCTCCTCACATTAGTTAGACTTTGGGATACTAAGCAACTGCAGTATAAAGGATTTTGGTGGGGGATAGCAGAGGGGGTGTACCGCATTGGAATTCATTGGCAAGGGAATAAAGGAGAGGAGGATTGGGACCCAGCGATATGGAGATGGGATCGTATACTGCTGGGTGGCACTCCTTTAATTGAGTTCAACATTGGTGATAGAATGGAATACCAAAGGGGACCAGGCCAGGATCTGTGGCCTAGTGGTTGGCAAGGAGTTGGAATTGGCGAAAAGTGGGACTGGCATGGTGTTTGGACTTGAAGTGCTGCAGTGCGAAAGTGGATGCCGCCAAAGTACTGGGTGGTCTGGTGGCGCATGCTGCAGAGGAATATGATGCTCAACTTTTGCTCAGAGCATCTTATCATAGGGGGTTGCTTCGACTGTGAGGAGTGCCATAATGTAGGGCAGGAGGGGGGTTGTGTACAGATGTCTGAACATTGGCTAGGAGAGTGTGAGGTGTTGGGGGATTTCTGGCGAACAATTGGAGAATGCTTGGGGGTATGGCGTAGGAGAGATGAAGTACGGGGGAGGTGAGAGGACTTGAGGGACAGATTGGTAGGGGGGATAGGGAAGGAGTGGATTACTTTGGGCTGGGTGTTGGCTATTTGGGTAGGACTGGCCAGTCACTGGCTATTTGTTTTTGAGGATGGCAGCATGCAGGGCTTGGGGGACCGGTTGTTGCAGTGGCATAGGCTGATGGAAGACACCTTAACAGGCTGGTGGCTTGGTTGGGGGCTACAGGGTGGTCAGAGATGCTGCTTAGTAGAGAAAATTTGTGGACAGAGTGGAGGGAGAGTTGGTATAGTGGGTAAAAGGGTGATTCTTATTCGTGAGGAGGTGGGAAGGAACCCCCCTATGGGGATAGAGTAGTGGGTGGTGATGATGTATACTTACTTATAGACTGGTAATAAAGGCAGAGTCTAAGTGACTATAAAAAAAATAAAAAAAAAAAAAAGTATATACTGATAAATATAAATCTATGAACTTGAAAATATACTTACAAATGTACAAATAATGGCAACTATATAATAGTTAATATATTCATCTTTTTGAAACATATTTATAAACTGAGATTTCTATTAGAAGAATATAAAATAGAACAGTTACTTTATATAGTTACTATAGAATGGCTTGCTGAGCTCACCCTTATCATCCTTCAGATAAATGAAATTATTCTGGACTTACAAATATTATACTACTTATTAGTAAGTACAAGTAAGATCAGATGAGACTGAGTGTTGCTGGGAGGCATTCTCTTAATTGAGTTTAATATTAGTGATGAGATAGATTGCCAAAGGGGACAAGACCAGGATCTGTGGCCTAGTGGATGGCAAGAAGTAGGTATTAGAGAAGAGTAGAACTGATATAGTGTATGGGCCTAGAGTACTAAAGTGAGGAGATGGATGCCACTGAAGTACTGGGTGGTCTGGTAGTACATACTGAGGAGAAATGTTATGCTCAACTTCTACTCAGGTCACCTTATTGAGGGGGGTTGCTTTGATTATAAGGAGTGTCACAATGTAGAGTAGGAAGAAGGATATATGCAGACATTGGAACATTGACTAGGAGAGTGTGAGGTGCTTAGTAACTTTTGGCAGGCTATTAGAGATCAATTGGGAGTAGTATATTGGAGAGATAGTACACAGAGTTAGTGGGAGGATTTGAGAAATAGACTGATAGAGAGGGGTGGGAAAGGAGTGACTTACCTTAGGCTGGGTTTTGGCAATTTGAGTGGGACTGACCAGTCACTGGCTATTTGTTTTTGAGGATAGAAGAAGACTGGACTTGGGGGATCAGTTGTTGCATTGGCATAGCCTTATGGAAGACACCTTGACAGACTGGTGGCTTGGTTAGGGGTTGCAGGGTGGTTGAAGGTATTGCTTAGTAGAGAAAATCTGTAAGCAGAGTGAGGAGAGTGGGTGAGAAGATAGTCTTTATTCATAATAATGTGGGGAGAGGCTCCCCTATAGGGATTGAGTAGTGGGAGGAGATACTGTAAACTTATTAATAGACTGGTAATAAATGATAGAGTCTAAGTGACTATAAAAAAAAAAAAAAAAAAAAAAAAAAAAAAACAAGATCTTTTAGAGTTATAGATCTTAGCTATTCTATATCAGAGAAGATTTGATCAAACTTTTTGTCAAAGACTTTGCTAATGTGGGAATAACAGACTGTAATCTGATAGTATAGCTATTTTTTTTAATAAAAATAAAAATAGTTGAGTTTGTAAACTATCAAATAAATATACAAATAGAATGTGAATGAAAAACTCACCATAGTATAAATTGAACTATTACTGTCTTTGATCTTTAAGCTTACATCTTTCAAAATTTTAATAATAATATCTGTTTTTGGATTACTGTTATATTTTTTAGAAAAAATCTTCAAGAAAAAGATGATAAAGAAGCATATTTACTATGAGCTTTCAGATTACTTTATTAATCTTATATTTTTAGCAAAAGTTACTGATACCTATAGATTTGTTAAATTATGATAAGAAAATTCAATTTATATTTACAAATAAGCTATAATATATAAACTATAATTTACAAACTTATTTCTAAAAACAACTTATCTATTTCTTTTCCTATTTTACTTAACCATCTGTCCTATATATCTGATCAAACAAACCTCTATATTGTCATCTGAAGCACTTTGTCATCTAGAAGCATCTCATTATCTAGAAGCATCTCTTTGTCCAGAAGTACCTCATTATCCAAACTATTGTCATGTAGTGATCGCTGAGTCCTTCAAATATGCCAGATTCTCTTCAAGGTGTATCTCTTAGACTAACTCAAGTTGTTATAAGCAAGTTCTTATTGGAGTGCCTTCCCAAGGTCTTATAGTCCTCAAACTTCTTATCTTTAACTGTCTTATTATCTCTTAGATTGCTTGCAAGGAAGTGTGTATATT
>RBNI01003540.1:0-15652 GCA_003990745.1 Jimgerdemannia flammicorona
AAAAAAAAAAAAAAATAGAGACAAAAATTGTGAGTACCTGTGCTACCACACCAAGCTATTGAATATTTGGGCCCTTCAGCATGTTGGCGGAGTCATCTCGCAATGTTGCTGCGGCGATGAGATTACCCATATCTTGGTCTTCATCGACACAAGTCTGCCCAAGTCTGTCCCGTCATTGAAACGACGATCGACAATGTGACGAGGGAAAAAAATATCACACTAGAGGAATTGGGATTGTGGGGGTACAACAACCGCACCAAACCTCCAGGTGTTCGTGGCTAGATCGCGTGTAGTAGCGTGTGCATATCCCTTTGAGGACGTCATTCTATCTGACCGTCAGAAACAAGATACTAATTTTCGTGTATAAATAACTTCCTTTGTTGCATATATGCAGGAATGCCGGAAAGAATAATGGTGTTCCAAAATACTTCAACTTTTAGGCTGCCCCTCGATCTCGGACGGTACAGAAAGTTACATTTTTTTGAACGGTGGCGCAGAAAAAGTTTTGATTGGGATCGTTTCCAAGTAATTCCAGAAAGGCATTTGGGTCCTCGCCTCTTCCGGTGAAAAGGTTACATTCTCACCTCGTTCGCCTCATTAGTTTTTGACCGCCCAAAACACACAAGTCGAGTAACCAACCACGCGCCCAACCCCAGCGAGGGAGTAAACTTTTTTAATAGATACCAAGAAACAAAAACATGATATCAAAGCGTTCGACGTTGTAGTGTTGGTGCATCGCGAAGGATCTGTCGCTGCATCTCTATCACGTACAAGACAGAGTACGAGAAGAAAAGAAAAGAAAAAAAAAAAAACAGAAAACATCCGGCCCTCAAAGCTCTACGCCACGGACACGGTGGTATTTTTGACCACGCCCATGGACTCGGCAATGGTCGGGTGGTTAATGGCCCACTGGTAATAGTACATCAGAACGATGGCGGGCTGGCCGACCACGCAGAAGGTGATCCTAGATGTTGCGAGGGGGAAACATGGGTGGGGTCACGTGAGGTGCACAATGCTCATTAAGCGAATTGATCCGATGACGGAAACATTGAAAAATAAGAAAATTAAATAAAACTGCATGCTACACACCAGAAAATGGTATTTCCCAGCCCACTCCCCTTTCCTCTCCACTTCTCCATAGGCACTGTGACGGCGATGAGGGGGATCTGACCCAGCATGCCCCAGAACGCGAAACCGGTGATGGCGTGAGTGGGGATGCCGACGAGGACCTCGTGCATGACGGCGGAGATGAAGAAGACGATCACGGAGGCTAGGACGGGCGGGATCCCAACGTTCACGCTGGGAAGGTATACGTGGCGCTTAAAAAAGAGATACACAGGGCGGTTCCACAGGCGCCAGTACGAGGCGAGCGTGCCCGAATTCCACCAGGCAAGGTAGAAGGTGCGGTCGTCGAAGCGGAGAACCTGGTGCAGGAGCGAAAAGAAAATATGAGAAAGAAATCTTGAGGTTCGATGTTCATATATGACGTCAAGATGGTTGAAGACACTTTCCCTTGCCAAACGCCCAATACCCAACAGATCCATAGAACGCCAAACCTCCAAACTCACCTCACTAAGGGCGTTCAAGAACGAATGGAAAAAGGAGTAGAAAATGAGCAGCCAAATGATGATGGCGGTGGTGGACAGCTTCAGGACACGCTCGAGGATGACGACCATGTCGACCTCGCGCATGGCCTTGAGCGAGTTCTCAAGGGTGGGGAGAGCGTATTGCTCAGCGAGGAAATACATGGTGACGGCAGCGATAGAGAGCTCGCTGACGCGCTTGATGAAGAAGATGGGGCGGAAATGGTCGGTACGCGGGTAGCTGGGCTGATAGCACAGGGTGGGCGCAAACCAGAAGTAGGTCAGATTTGAGACGGTGATGTTGTCCGGGTAGGCGATGGTGTAGTCGGTGACAGTCTTGTTCTGGACGTAAAGGAGACGTAGATCACGGTTGACAAGGAAGTAGGAGATGAGCTTGAGGAGGAGAACGAGGGCGATGAGAAGCATGGCCGAGCCGACGATGGGGTGGTAGATCTTGTTGTAGATGATGTAGGAGGGGTAGACCATAAGGAAGGTCAGGTTAACAATGTGGAGGGTTGTGGCGATGGCCTCAGAGGCAACCAGCGGGATTTTGCCCGGCTTATCGTCCTTGGACCTCTTGGCTAGCTGCGCCATGAACCACTCCACGCCGAACGCGACTACCAGTGAGATAGGAACGCTGATCCACGCGACGACGAATAGGACATAGTCACGGGAAGGGATATCGTGGCCAGGGATCTTGAGCAGGAGGCCGTACTTGACGTAGTTTTCAATCATGAGGCGGATGTTGCTGGCGGCCAGAATGAGCACTACGTGGTGGTGTAGGGGGGCAGTCGTGATAGTATTAGTACTATGGCGAAAGTACAAAAGCCACAGGCTGCCGCACGCGCGGATCTGTTTCAGGCCAATGAACCCATGTACATGGCCAAACCATTGTAAACGACACTCACTTCCCAACCTCAAGAACCCGCTGTAGTTCTCTGGCGGCGCCTCCTTGGACAGCAAGGAGGGCTTCCCTTCGGTATGGATAGGGTGGGTGTGACGGTAGTCGCGTTTTTTTCCCTTGGGCTTCTCCTCCTCGTCAATAGGTGTGGAGGCGGCGGGCTTGGTGGACATCTTCAGGTCCCGCTTGCGGCGCTGGCGCGGGTCAACGTCGTCCTCAGAGTCGGTGACGATACGTTGCGAACGGTTCGTCAGGGTGGACATTATACTGTTTGTGTTTGAGTTTGGGGTTTGGGGGGAGGGTAGGGAGGGGAAGGGGGAAGGGGGGTATGAAAATGTCAAGTGCAGAGAGAACGGAGAGAAGGGTAGGGATTCCTTCAAGAAGAGGTCTTTTGTTGTGGTGGGAGAGTTAAAGGGGTTTTAAAGTTGCACAGTCACGTTTCCTAGACTTTTCCCACCTTTTGCAACTTGCATGTATGCTATCGGGAGCCACATGCTTCCATCCAAAAGATGAGCGCCGATAATAAACGACACGCTTTGCCTGTCAGCGCACAATTACACCCTCCCCACCCAACCGGTTGTGCCACCCGCTCCAACTTTCTGTCTACACAACGTAATGTAAGAAGGTGGAACAGCCTGCAAACCAATACCGTTCGCATGTCAACAACCCGCCCCCCAAACGAATACGAAACTGTCCAACACAGATCGCCGTCCCCTCTTCATACATGTTTAGTGGCTCGCAGGCGAAGCACATAATGGGGTTAATGCGCGACGACGCCACGCAGAACCAAAAACGGGCCTGGCATATTTCATAAACGAACCGGTTATGGTTGATCTTCAAGATCGGGTCAAAACGGCATTGTCCGTATCGCAGATCTGGAATCCGTACCCTACGGAAAGGGAGGGGGGGTATTTACGATTCTTGAACGAGTCCTCTGTGCCCTCAACCATCGACTCACTATCCAACATGTTTCGTTCTTGAGGCCATTGTCATGGATTGCCCATCTCGGATTTTTTTATCAGTTCGCACGTGAAACTGAAACAAATCACAGATGACCGCAATAAACAAAGAATGCATTAAATTACTCAATGATATGTGTGTCAGTTTACGTGATCAGTATCTATGGTATCTTTATACCATAATTATTTTTTGCTAGTTATCTTTACCACAGTCATCCTTTATTATGGTTATCTTTTGCTGCAGGCAAAAAGGGTCATTTGGCTATTTTTATCCTCGACTAGCAGATCCACATACCAGCAAATAACAAGTTACCCCATGAGAAAATTGAACCTGAAACAAGCCTTGTCGTGATTACAAAGGCACCGATCCTCGTTAGGGAGATTCCGCAGCATTGCTATAGGCGTTAGATTAGGTGTTCACGCAGTAATCGAAGTGTGAGGCAAATTTTCGGTTCAAAAAAAAAAAAAAAAAAAGAATCATGGCATGTAAGCAAATAAAAATGGGAATACACTTAAGAAAATGAAGGGCTCTAAAACTTTGGGCTATACACGTCAGTGAAGATAAATGAAGGGAAAGCTACACATACTCTAATAAACCTATTGTGAGGGCACAACAATCGTTGATCACATTGTACTTTTGTGGAGCATTCCTCGCGAAGACCACATTTTGATGGCAGGGTGATGTCATTCGGAAAATATGATTCCCGTCTATACCTGCTTGTCTAAAAGATTTGCAGGAATGATAAAAAAAAAAAAAATCGTTTTGCAAACCCAACCTCCAATATGTCTATATCGATGTGGATTATTTTCTGATTTTAAATTTAGTGAAGGGCCCTTCGCATTTCGATTGATATAATACGGTCCACAACCACGCGTCCAAATCGGAACGCTACCAGTGATCGTAAGCAAGGGTGCGCGTTGGCGGAAAACATCACTATCGCCCCTGTTTGTTTGGGCGAAGAAAGATTTGGGCAAAGGATTTGGACAAAGAAAAGGTTTGGGCAAAAAAAATGTTTGGGCAAAGAAAGAAAGAAAAGGGTCATAATTCAATGAATGCCTTGGGAGACGGGGACTTATTAACAGCTGTTTTGGCCCTGTGTGGCACGGTTATGGGATCCCGATTTTTGAGAGTGGTGGAATTTTTTTTTTTTTTTTTTTTTTTTTTTTTTTTTTTTTTTTTTTTTTTTTTTTTTTTTTTTTAGCTACGCTGACTGTAAACAGATGGGCACGGAATGTGTATATATTTACGGGCAATCCTTCACGGATGTTGCCAGAATGGATCATTTGGGATGTCCCTCCAGGCAACCATTAGTGACAGGCCGTCCTTATCCATCGCCCCTTTGTCATCGAACACCCGTTTTCGACACCCCCATCGTCTGAACGTGTACTCTTTACTCGATCTTTAAAATTCATATATATACTTATGGCGAGGATGCGACACATTGGTTCAAAAGGTTTATGTGATGTTCGAGTTGGATGTGTTGTATGTGTACAATGAAGATGTCCGTTACGTTACGACCGCTATACATCTAATATTACAAATCGAGAATGGCAGCGAAAAAGGGGAGAGAACCTCAAGAAGAGAAAAGCAATTGCACAAACGAGGCGAAGAAAAACAGAGGAATGTCTCTACAACTATAAAAACAATTAATTTATCAATGTCTATCCAGATTCACACATCGTCTCTAAAAACGACCCCGCTGGGCCCTGCCGTTGTCAAACACCCACTTTGAATTCACGATAGACACGACCACAACGGTATTCCCCAGCACATCCTTCGACATTCTCTCCCACGCCCTCCTGAGCACGTTCGCGACCTTCCCGGACGGTGTCCAGACGTGTAAAATCTGCCTCGTGATGCGCTCGTTTACGATGCATTTATTGGCGAAGAAGACCCCGCTCAGCTTCTTTTCCAACAGTCTCTCGGCGTCCTGCCTCGTGTACGGCCTTCTGTAGGCCATTGCGCGCGTGACGGACACGCCGATGGCCCGTTCGCCCAGACTCTTGGGCAGACGCGCGACGTAATCGGTCATGGGTCCGCCCTGGGGCCAGTAGGAAATCTCCATCTCTGTCTTGGAGAGTTGGACGCCGAGGAAGCGCTCGAGAAACTCGAGCGAGAGGACCTCGGAGAGGAGGGAGGATCCACCTGCGTTCGGAGTATCACGGACGCGGCGAGAGCCGGTGGAGAGGTTGAGCTCGTTGAAGTCGAGGGGAATGCTGGCGTTTGTACAAACGAGGGCTGGGGCAGAGGGGGCAGAGAAGAGGGAGCGGACGAGGCGGGAGAGGTGCTGGCGCGAGGCGTGGATGGTCATGTCCTCGTAGCGAAAGAAGAGGTGGGAAGGGATGGCAGCGCGGGAGAGGGAGGGAGTGGCGGTGTCGACGTCGGAGAAGGACTCAAGCGATGTGGCGAAGGAGAGCGCCACCGCCTTGTCCGCCGACGAGGTAACTGTGAACATCATCTTGTCGTCGTGGAACCAACGGCCTCTGTTGGGCGAGCAGAAGACGCCATTTGAGATAGGATCCCTCTGGGGCGGCTCGTCCCATGTCCTCGCCGATTTCGAACCGCTTGTGATGATCAAAGGACGACGAATTGAAAGAGTCGGAAAGGTTGGACGAAGATGAAAGGCACGTCTCGTCAGTGCCGGCGGAAGTGGAAGTCGTGGTGGTTTGTGTCCGGACCATGGTGGCGTTTGTAGTTGTTGTTGTTGTGAAAACCATTGCTTGTGATTGGTTGGTGTTAGTGTTGGGAGTTTTGCTTGTGGGGAGCGAGGGCGAAGGGTGGCGGGATGGGTATTTAACAGGACTTTGTACTTTCGGTGGAGCAGCATTTTCGGCTTAGTGGACTGCGCCAATCGTGCGGCGCAGTATATATGGTGCATAGTGAGTCACCCTCACGCCAACTGGTGGGCCTCGTGTGTTGCGGAAAATGACACATGCACAACATCCCTTCGAGCATGGCCGCATTGGCCTTCCGACTGGACGAGACGAGTGTCCGCCTTTAAAACATTGTGCTTTCCTTGTGACATGTGTATAAAAGCAGACTTCCGGATGCGCTGTCATCTGACACTTCACTGTCCCCGGCCAAAAGTTGAAATGCTACTCAAGTGGATAGTTAATTTAAATTAATTTGTTTAGAATACTAGTCTTAAGTATCTGTTATTATAGAGTATCACTTAGAATGTTAACTACTTACGATTTAAAACTTATCGAAACAACTATCATTTGGAGAAATACGATATACAGACCTTATACCTTTGTATACGTGGCATTGGCATCTAATACATATTTCAAAGGAGGATGCTGTGGCTTTACCACATTTACTGACGTAATGCCCCTTGCAAGGGTCAGTGAAAATATAAATGTAATATATCAACCAGAAGGCGCAGCACAGCAACTCTATCAAATGCCACCCACTCTCCTCTCTTCCAGAACTGCTCGATGAAATATTCCGACTACTTGTGCCGAGCGATGTAAAAGAATTCCCTTACGACATCTTTGTCATCTCACTCACTTGCCGCCAGTGGCGTATGGTGGCATGCCGCTACCTCTACAACAGGCACCTCAAGAGTCTCTTCGACAACCCTGAATCCTCGTTCTCCGATCTCGTCGGATGTGGTCGTTACTTAACCAGTCTCGCTATATGGGCATAAACGATGGTCACCTCATCGAGTCAATTAACCTTCGCATGTCCGCGGAATGGTTCGAGGTCCAGCGCAACGGAAAGGTTGCAGCCACTATCACTGCTCTGCCCTCGCTGGCACCGAACATAACAATCGTGCGTCTGGATCTGGGTTTTCCGGGCACAAGACGTCAGGCTGGGCCCCAATTCTTCGCATCCCTCAAGCCGTTCTGTGTAACATCAGGCGGGAGGGCGCAATTGTTTCCCACCCACGAAACGGCCTTTTCCATGCCATCTCGTGCATGCACAACCTCGAAGTTGCTGAATTATGCTTGTTAACTATGACTTTGGGTCTGTGGAATGCGCTGGCACAGCATTCAGGCATCGACACGGTTTCATTCACGTCTCTCCATATCTACGACGTCCAATTGACCGCCTCGCAATGGCCGAACCTACGATCATCCGCTGCGGGTCCAAAGACCTGGGCCAGTTCTGGGAGGATGTCGCAAGTTGCTGTCTGAGGCTCCGCCAGCTCACTTACTACAGATCCATCTCCCGCAGTAACAGCTCCATTCACCTTGCCCGCGTCATCTCTCAATGCCACGAACTGGAAGACCTGCACACCGAATCTCACCCAGGGCTGCGCGACGACTTCCTTGCCACGGTCATGCAAGTAGGCCGAAACCTCAATAGCGTTAAAATCCGTAATGCAACAACATTGTGACGGCGCCGGGAGAGGCTCCAGATATACTTGGTTTTCGGAACGCGGTTTCGTTTACGGGACTGATGGTATTTGTCAGCGCGGAAGGTTGAATACTGCTAGGATGGTTAAATACTGCTTGGATAATATCGCAGATTCTTATGTATGATCGAAATAAACTTTCTTCCTCCCTTATTTTCCTCTTCGCGTTTTGTTATCTGAATCGATGTGCCCGGTAACTTATATCTGACCTGCAAGTACCAAGCAAACAGAGAAAAGTACGATGGTACGAAGTATACAATGAACAAAAGCATATATGCGAGTGATAACCGTAAAAAAATATCGAACCAAGATGTAGCCCATGTCAGCAAACGCGAAATATAAAACGAAAGTCAATTAATATCTATCTCTCCCTGTTTACGAAGTGGCATGCACCAATACCCTTGTGACTATATATTACGATTATGATTATGGGACAAGTGTCCGATTCCCTGCACGAAAAGAGAGTTAAACAAACCCGTTCCCACAGTTTACACTCGCAACAAGTTTAATGCTATTAACACTTTTCCGCCAACATGCGGCCCAACAGATGTCAGATGAAGGGCCATTTTTTGATGTGATGATGCCAAAGTCTGGCATAAGATGAGCCTGCCACGCCGAACACCAGCCATCCCTTAATATGCAGACTGGCCTTTGCTGCAAGTACCACCTTTCCCCTTTACGAAACTTTTCCACCGTTTCTGCCACGCATATCAAACCTTCCCACTGGCAATCGTACAAGATATGTCTTTTTTTATTTTTTATTTTTATAGTCTCTTGGACTCCAGCATTTATTACCCACCCAATCTATACAATAACACCTGAACCCCACCCCCTACCACGGGGGCCACCCCAACCCTATCACGATCGAAAGTAACCTCCCCCCCAATCACCCGAACCCTCCCCCGGCTCTTCGCACATATCGTCTCCACCAGCCCGCGGCGCAGACCCCCCCTGCGTACAAGATATGTCTTGTGTGTTCATAAACAACAACGACACAGGTAACTGGCAGAAAGTTCCTCGGCTTCTTCAAATGTAACCATGGAGTAGTGACCTCATTCTACAAACGGAATCGCCGAACTTTGTGTTAAATCATCATCTTATGTTTGGGATAGTTCTCTCACTTAACATCAGCAATCAGCAACGACATCGCTGCCAAACAAACCGCCTTCGTCACAATCACACAAAATCAACGTGTCCGTCGTCTCAAACCTACGTGACAAAATTAAAGGTTACCTTTTTGACCTACATCTTATCCCTACACAATCATACCTAAACTTAAGGCTTACCACCTTCAAGACGTGATTTGGAATTGGGATACGTGCATAAGTGTGTGCCGATGAAGCACTTGCTACTATTATCACGGCTTTTATGCAGCCGCTCTTTTTCACAACGTTCTTTTGGGCACTGAGTGGACGCCATCATGAGCAACAGACCCTATATTAACAAGGACGCAAGCGGAATGAGTGGGGAGGTTGGGAGAATGTATGTCGAGGATAAGACATGGCCACAGCCAGATGTGGTGGATTGGCTGGATATTTTGTTACGATTGTGTAATGGCCGGTAGACATTGAAGTTCGAGAGTAAATATTCTGTAGGCGGAATTGACCACGCCAAATGCACCCCTTTTGGTAAAGTAAAGTATTCTCCCTTATTAGTAATGTGATGCAGACCGTTCAACCAGTCTGCGTCCTTGGTTCATTGGTGCTGAAGGGCATTTCACCATCAATCAAAAGGATCGGGCCCTCCTTTCATTCCCTCAAGTTTCTCAGGTGACGATCGCGAATAAAACAGACACCCCTTCCACTACCCCCAATCCCAACACAATCTAACACCACCCGATCACATGGGGATCACCACATCCCGCCAACGCCTAGCAAAACCACACATCTGCGGTCACTCCAAGCGCCCGGGCGGCTGGGTTTGCGGGCGGCGCTTCCGGACGCGCGAAGAATGTGACGAGCACTACAAAGAGAGGCACATGGCGATCGAGTGTCCCATCTGCCGCTGGGATTTCGCCGGCCTGCGCAGTTACCGATTCCACCACCACGAGGATGGCGTCACCCCGCCGCCAGCCTTTCCGCGCGACTGGCACAACAACGACATTCGTTGCTGGTACTGTGGGAAGTGGTCCCATTTCATGTGGTACGGGTCCCATGTCGAGAAGTGTCCCAGGAGGAGAAAATTGAGATACGAGTATCTGAAAGAGGAGACGATAATGGCGTGAACGGGGTTGGCGCAGAAGTGAAATGCAATGTAATATATACACATAATTTTACACATATATAGAAGCAACTCACTAATACAGATCCCTGACATCATAATATTCGTTCGTCACGACGTGTTAAAATGGCAGTACAACCAATCTATCTGTTCGAAAGAAAGTGAACATATACGAAGAATCTGAATACCTCGTATCCCTCGTGCACCTCTTCCGTCCATATGTCACGCACCGCATTCCTCGTCCGGCTCATGGCTTGCATTTTTCGCTTACTAGGTCGGTGGACTAGTTTGTCAATAGTATGAACAGGCTTAGAATAGTCAATCGGTTGATCCGGTGGTCGATAGAAGGTATTCCACAATCTGCAGGCAGGTGGTTGGTCAACACATTTATCGGGTCTCGAGAATCCCATGTAATAAAATTATATCGAGCCTTTACATTTTATCTTTGCTGATCTTGTAGTCATGGCAACATCAATACTTTACAATGTATTAATGTATTGCACACTGAGAATATCGCATCATACTCCACAAATAGGTTAGTCAATGAGGTCCTGTCCGCAGTGCCATCTCAGGTTAGGTTCGTTCAAAGATCCGCCGAGAATAAGATCCGCCGAGAATGGTGATCGTACTCTTACACAACCCTTTTTTTCTTGAGCATAAATACTCTGGAGAGTGTTCCTCCAAGATGTCCTCCCTAAATCCATCTCCACCTTGGCAGAGTGTGAGCGCAGCGGTGAGCGACGAGCAGCGAGCGAGCGGCGATGAGCGGTGAGAGACGAGCAGCGGCGGCAAGCAACGGTTGAAGTTAATTTATATAATGACAAACAATGTGGCGCTCAGAGGATCTTCCTCTAGACTTTTCTGGATGGAATTGTCTTTTAGGGCTTTAGGGTCTTAGGAGCACCACTTGATTTAAGGCAGTAGTGTCTGAGCCCGACTCAAGCTATCGGTAGTAAATAATCTCACTTTAGAACAAGAGCACAGATGGCGTAAGACGTATGTACTGTTTCATTTCCATGTTTCAATTGTCAACCATTTTCCACACAATGTTGCATTTTTTGCACGGATTCTTTTTTGCTGGCGGAACCGATGGATAGGGCAATCATTTGTGGCAGATACATATGACACCACAGCACAGAAATCTTATTACATCTTGCTCTGATGAATACGGGCAGACCCTATAAAAAATATTGAACATTGACATTGTGAAATAATTTTATTCATACATTAGAGAAGCACATGTAATGGCCTCACGATGGGAAGTATCTCGATTGTGTTGGCGTACTGTAAAATAATACGAATAAATAAACTAGCAATGCTGTGTTGATATTAGCCTGTAAACGGCAAACTCTGAACAAGAGTGTATGTGATTAGCCCCGCAATGACAATTGCAATGTCTAGGCTTTGATGTCCATGGCTCCTCGCCCATTGCGTGAACACTGACGTCAGAAATAGCATCCCCGATAGCGGGTATAACACTAGCACAACAAACTGCAGCGGCCCAAAGATTCGAGCCTGGGCGATGACAACCGGCAGAATCTCGAGGATTAGCGCAACAACAAAGAACGTGACACGCGCCAGAATAACACGCGCAACGTTGGCGAAGGTGAGTTCTCGGGACACTCGAGTGTCAATGACTTCGATCTCATAGACGAAGGTCACAGTCGAGACGACCCAGAGCCCCAGGAAGGTTACCCAGCGAATCCAGAACCACGCTTGGCCGGCCATTTGGAGGGACTTGAAGAGCGGCGTGGCATAACCGTAGTGCCACGGCACGTTGTACAGTACGATTTGGAGAAGAATGAGGACGATGACAATAAACAGGATAAGGGTTTGTGCAGTGGATCCGTAGCGAGCCTTGCGCCATGGTAATGCGAGGGCCGAGACCAGTGACAGTCGGGTTATTCGCCAATACCATGCAGCGAAGATGAGGAATCCGAAAACGACGAAGCCGATGTAGAGTCCGAGAAACATGACGCGAAAGCCGCCCGATAACTCGAGAAGGTATCCGAGCGGGAAGGCGATCAGAAACAGAAGGCTGTGGACGAGATACCATGCCGGGAACGAGTGGGTCTCTTCCTCGTCCTCATCCTCCGCGTGTTCGGTCTTGGCAGGGCGAACAAACAGGACGACGGCAAAGAACAAGAAGCCAAGCCAAGATAAGCCGCCCAAAACGGAGACGATCTCGCGGGCCGCCGGGGGTGAAAACACGAACGGCGGGTCGAGCGGGACCGCGCCCTTGGCCCGGAATCCGGAATGCAGCCAGTCGACGGCGCATGCGATAATAGTCGAGGACATGGGCTCAAAGATGTGGTCGACGGTATCGCGTTGGCAGATCTTGCGGGCCGTTCCGTTGGCAAAGCTGCCGTAGAGAGTTTCGACTTGGAGGTCGTCGGAAGCAACGCCTGTAAGGGGGACCATGGAGGTTGTGATGTCTTTGTAGGAGATTAACTCATCGTTGAGGCCTATTCCGTAGGCGATGTTGGCTGGGAAGGTTGGACTGGCTGCGCCATTGCTTTTGGAGAAACTGACAGTTGCGCCTATCAAGAAGTTGGAGGTGAGGAGGGTAGGGTATTGCAGGTTTATGTTGTAGGTGACTCCGCCACCAAGCGACCATCCAACAGCGGCGATAAGCGACGAATTAACTTGAGGATGCGATTGCAAGTACTGAATTGCGGCATAAGCTGTGGAAACGTGAATCAAGATTTGTTTGTCTTAATCGGTAAATCTCATGACGAAGGACTGGATGCCTACCATCTTGCACCTGCAAGGCTTTCGTCGCGTTTCCGCCTTCAAATGTTCCAAATGTAGCTCCTTGTCCTGATAAAAACCGGTTCGAAATATTTCTGTGAGACATTTTGGCAACAAAGTCAAACAATACACCAATCCGTAAATACCTGCATAATCAATTGCCAGGGCCACCATGCCATTTCCAGCAAGAGTCTGCGTCACATAGTTCATCCACGTTCGAGATGCAACAACGCCTGTGAGGCAATTGAGCGACATGAACATAAATATATCATCTTGAGGGCATGAGTGTTCCGGCGCATAATGCAAGCCAATAACTCCGCTAAGGAAGCGTCGCCCTCACCATGTAGTATCACCACACCTGGCACTTTGGCGTCAAGTGCCAACCCGTTCTTCACAGCCAAATTTCCAACAATCTCCCTCCCGTTCTCGGCTTCGATATAGACAATTTGCCAGCTTACGTCGCCTTCCTTCAGTAGCAACGAGTTCCCGACGGAGAAGACGATGATACCGATTAAGAGGACGGCTAGCCAGATACCGTGAAAACGGGAGAAGGAGCCGGTGTGCGGGAGTAGCATTCGGAAACTTGATTGGTTCAGCTTTGCTTCCAAGGATTCGGCGTCTACCTGGTGAGCGCTCGCGGGTGTGGAGGTTTCCTCCGCTGCTGGAGGGAACTTTGGAGTCAATGGGATGCCGTCAGGTATATATTGCACTGAGGTGGCATTGCGAGGGTCGGGTGCCACCCCTTCTGTGTCCGCGGGTGGTGTTGAGTGCACCATTCAATAGGGTAGAGGGGGTGTTCGAAACTGTCCTGCAATCGAGATCTTGTAGTGGCATCTGAGCATCAAAAGAAACAGCTGTGTAACGCTGCAACTCGATAAATCGGGAGAATAGTCAGTTTGCACGACGAGAAGGGGCGTTTCACCAAAGTACTGGTTGACTAATAAACGCCTGTTAAAGAGCAGCCGACCAAACGCTCGCGTGCACCATCGTGTACTCACGTCATGCACGATAGACGCTAGCATATAATAAATAGATATATGTTCAATAACAGGGGAATAATAGAAGAAAGAAACGTGTACCTCGGTCGGTTCTTTTTCGCAAAGGAAGCCCTCAAATTGCAAGAATAAAAAAATGACAATGCTGACCGGTATAGAAAGATCTGCTTTGTTAGTGATTTTTGCAAAGCCCTTAAATTGTGTCTGTATCTTACCTGGTAAAAAAAAAGTCGGATGTGTAATATCATCCAAGAGCTATGAGGTTTAGTATAATCTGAACGAGAAATACTACCACGTCCAGAAAAAAGCCATCAAACGCGTGGCAGTGTGGCAGTGTGGCAGTATAAGTAATTATATAGTGCAAGTGTAATTTCTATGATGTCACGCTCGATGTGACTTCATTCCAAAAAACATCTTTCATCCCTTTCATCCCTTTCCACAATATGCCAACCCTCACCGGTATTTCCATCTTCCCAGTTAAATCATGCCACAGCGTCGAAATCCAGGAATGCGACGTTGATGCTCTTGGTCTCCTCCACGATCGCCGGTTCATGTTTATTGACGCGGAGACAAATCGTTTCATCACGCAAAGGTAAAGTCTCTTCATCATTTGTCCGCTTCAGCTTTCAAACTCGTACAAACTCCAACAATTATGAATTGTTCAAGTTGTCAACCTTCTCTACTCTCCTCAACAAAGAAAATATGCCTCCATGACATTGATACGTCCAACCATCAACCTTGCCGCTGGCACCCTGGATTTCTCCGGCCCCTCCGTCGACCCCATTTCGGTCCCCCTCCAACCAGATATCTCCTCGGCTCCCAAACTGCGCGTCCGCATATGGAATGACATCGTCGACGCCTACGACATGGGCGATGCCGCTGCCGGCTGGGTGATCGCCTTTTTTGCCGCGCACGCTTCGCACGACGGCGCCAATCTGCTTGACGACGAGGCCGTTGAAGTGGTTAGGCCGCGCGAAATTAGGCTCGTGAGGGTGGTTGACATTGCTAAGGGTTACACGCGGCCTGCACATCCCAAGATACCCGGAGTGCATACACCTTTCTCAGATGCGTCGCCGGTCTCGTTTGGGTACGAGGCGAGCATGGTGGAGTTGAATAGGATCCTGGAGGAGCCCGAGGCCAACGGTGTCAAGATTCCGATTAACCGGTTCAGGAATAATCTTACAATCGCCGGGACCGAGCCGTGGGAAGAGGATCAGTGGCTCGTGATCCGGTATAGATTCTCATCACGCTAATTTTTTCAGTCATTATCCATCGTCTTCCCGGCCCACAATTCACTCCTTCCTTGTATCACTGACCTCAGGATTGGCGTTGTGACTTTCTACGTTGTCTGCCCGATCGACCGCTGCATCGTCCCTGGTATCGACCAGGAAACGGGCCTCAAGGACTCCTGGGGCTCCCCCGGCCCGCTGGGCGTGCTGAAACAGCACCGCGCGCTTCCGGAGAAGCCAGGTGCTGGGTTCTTCTGCTCCCATGTGATTCCATTGACCAGTGGGAAGGTCAAGATTGGGGACGAAGTTGAGGTGTTAGAGAGGATACCTTCGAAGAATACGTAGGTGGTTCGCCCTGGATAACTACACGGTTTGAGACTTTGGCGATGTTAGTGTTTCCTCGATAAAAAATACACTTACAAGTTTTTCGACTACATAATAAATTGTTAATGGACCTATCATAGGATTGGTACAAAACGTCGATTGGTACCGTACCATACATTTGAATATCTATAATATATATATTAGTGCTTATAATATATTTAAGTATCTATGTCATTTAATATAGTTTTATAATAAAGAGAAACGTATATATAAGAGAGAGAGAGCAAAAGGATAAGTTTTTTTTTTTTTTTTTTTTTTTTTTTTTTTTT
>RBNI01003541.1:0-15648 GCA_003990745.1 Jimgerdemannia flammicorona
ACATCCATATTTAGCATAGTCCAGATAGCCCCTCACTAGTATAAATACCCCCTCCCCCAGACCTCAGAATCTCAGACCTGAACAATCTGAACACAACTCCTGAGCACTTCCCCACAATATCCCTTTATATAACTACTCCTAGTATAGCAATATCATGAATAGCGAATAAACCTATTTGATAACCCACAAACCACTCTTAAGTAAATCCGCTCCCTGTTAGGTCCTACTCCTAACCCCATCACGAAATTTCCTAATTGGGTATTGTCTGCAGCGATACGCCAATTCAACTAAGCTGGTCTTAGTTTCTTGAACTTCCTGAAATACGGAAAATCCTGAACATCCAGAACTAGTCCGAAAAAGGACTTTGGTTGAGATGTCAACCTGATCTTGAAATCAATAAGCGTAGAGGACGTACTCCATATGAAATTGATCTTGACCATAAGAAAACGGTCTTCCTGAATATCCAGAACTTCCAGAAAACCCTTCCAGAACTACGTAACGGTTACCCTAAAAAGCAACCCTCTTACACCCTATTCTCTGACCTCTAGTACTGCCCTCTCCCCTACTATGTCCTCCTGCCAGCAGACTCCTCATACTTCTCTCCAAGCCTGGGCCCCTCTTTACATACTGTCAGCTAAATGCACCAAAGCCACTCTGCCCAGTATGCACCTCAGAATGCTCATCAGTTACCATGATACTAGTATCTTTTCTCCAAAAACAGTATTGTAAGTATTGCCAGAAGGTTGTATAACCTGAATGTTACCAGAGGAGAGAAGTATTTGTAGACTGCTTAAGTAAACAAGCTCATTTTGCACTCATTAATACTACTGTAACAGTACTAGAGATTGTCAAAATCTTTCTCAATTAAGTATTCAGACTATATGACATACCTAGTACTATTGTATCTAACTGAGATATAAAGTTTACCAGTAACTTCTGAAAGATATTTTTCTCTTTTCATGCAACCAAGCTGAAGTTCTCTACTACCTATTACCCTCAGACTAATGGTCAGACCAAATAAACTAATAGAACTCTCAAGCAGATGCCCAGTATCTTCTACTGTTATAAGTAAAATGATTGAGACAAGTACCTATCTATGCTGAGTTTACCTATAATAATAGCCAGTAAACCTCTACAAAGAAGACTCCATTCTTTCTGAACCATAGTTAACACCTAAGAATTCTGAGCACTATTGCAAAATCAGCAGTCCCAGTAGCCAAAGATCTGGTCAAGATTATTTCTGACCTTATACAAATAATAGGAGATACTCTTATAGAAGTATAAGACTACCAGACTAGGTATACCAACTTGAAGTGAAGAGAAGCCTCCTACAACATTAGTGATATAGTTATGCTTAGAATAGACTATCTCTATCTAGATACTCTGATACAGCAACTAGTTAAGAAACTCTGTGCAAGAAGAATTGAACCATATAAGATTGTGGAAAAAGTCAGTGAAGTCAACTATAAGTTACAACTCTCTCATAATATTTGAGTATACTCAGTATTCTATATCAGTCAACTGGTGGACTACCATGTGAACCTATTCTCTAAATATACAGTTCCACTACTACCTCTAATTAGAATTAATAATTATAAGGAATTTAAAATTGAGAAAGTACTTGACCACAAGGTTTAAAAATATGCCAAAACAGTCAAGTGATTTTTCCTTATCAAGTAGAAGGGTTATCTCATCCATGAGACTATCTGAGAAAAAGAAGAAGTACTGGAGAATATATGTAAAGCTCTTTGGGACTATATTGAAATACTCATCTCCTTTTTTTTTTAATTTTTTTTTTTTTTTTATAGTTACTCAGACTTCACCATTTATTATCAGTCTATTGATATAGTTATAGTATCATCTCCCACTATCCAATTCCCATAGGGGAGCCCCCCCCCATATCTTCATATTTGAAGACCACTTTATCACTCACTACCCCAACCCTCTCTCTACTCTGCTCACAGATTTTCTCTACTAAGTGATATCTCCAGTCACCCTATAAGCCCCAACCAAGTCACTAGTCTATCATAACATCCTTCATTAGCCCTTGCCATCTCATCAGCCTTACCCCCAAACCCATGCTCCTCTCTTCCTTGAAAATAAATAACTAGTGACCTGCCAACCCCACCCAAACTACCAATACCTAACCCAAAGTAAGCCACTCCATTTCTACCCCCCCCACCAATCTATCTCTCAAATTCTCCCACTGACCCCACTCACCATCTCTCCTATGCATAATATCCAATCAATTTACAACTACTAGCCAAAAGTCACTAAGTATCTCATACTCTCCTAGCTAATATTCTGGTATCTGCACAAATCCCCCTTCCTGTTCTACATTGTGGCACTTCTTACATTCAAAGCTTCCCCCCTTGACAGGGTATCCCAAGTGGAAGTTGAGCATGACATTCCTCTGTAGTATATATCACCAGACCACCCAGTACTTTGGTAGTATCCACCTCCATACCTCAGCACTCTAGGCCCAAACCCTAATCCAGTCCCACTCCTCTCCAATATCTGCCAGCTGCTATCTGCTGGGCCATAGATCTTGTCCCAGCCCTCTCTAGCACTTGTTCCCCTCACTAATATTGAAATTAACCAAGGGAACACCCCCCAGCAGTACCTAGTCTCATCTCTACATTGCTAGGTCCCATGCCACCTCTCTCTCATTTCCCTACCAGCAAGCTACCCTCCACCAGAAGCCTCTATACTGCATGTGCCCAGTGTTCTAAAGCCCAACCAAGGACAGTAGATCTCCTGTAGAGCCTCTTGATGAGGACCTCATCTCTCAGATCTTCTGCATCAGGGGAATCCAGCTACTCCCTCATAATTCCACTACTCTCTTCAGCCACCATGCTCTCAGACAGTACAGCCTCTTCAGAAAATCAACCAGCCCAAGGCCCCCTCTAGCCACTGGTAAAGACAAAACCTCCCAGCTGATCTGACTCCTTCTCCTGGCCCAGATCCACCCCTTGGTCAGTTTCATCAGTCTCTTCACCACCCAGGCCTAGAAGTTTAGGTGATATATCAAATACCACAGCTTCAGTAGCCAGTAGATATTCAAAATTGAAATGTGCCCCACTGAGATAAGTGGTGTCCTCTCCAACTCTACAGGGTCTTCCACCAGATTGCAATCCTCTGCTCCCATCAAGGTCTAGATAGGACTGACCCATATACTGATAGATAGATACCCAAGTACTATACTGCCTTCCCAGTAGGGACAATTATTCCAATGATGTCTCCTCTCACCAGACCATTGCCTAACACTATTGTTTTATACTTATACCAGTTGAGTTTAGTCCCAGAGTGTACCTCATACCACTCCACTATCATTCTGAGCTTCTCAACATCAGCAATCAACCCCAGGCCAATCACTATGTTATCTGCAAAGGCTCCAACTTTCCACCTAATACCAAAGACTGAGAGCCTGACTATCCTCCACCTAATTCTATCTATCAAAGGCTCTAGAGAAAGAGTATACAGAATGGGAGACAGTGGATCCCCCTGGGGCATACCCCTACCCAGAGGGAACACCACCTCTCTATGTCCATTGTATATGAGTGCAGCCCTACTCTCTTCCAGTAGGCTGACCATCACTGACTAGAACTGATGAGGTATGCCAATTCTATCCAATACCTTCACCAGCCACATCTGCCAAACCTGGTCATATGCCTTCTTCTGATCTAATAAAACCAGTCACTCATCTAGTTCACAGGCTTGTACTCCTTCAATAACTCCATGGACCCACACTGTGCTATCCCTAATGAGCCAGCCTCCTATAAAGTTCTACTGCTCCTCATTCAAAACTTGCTAGGCCATCTTCTGCAGCCTTGTGACCACTACCTTAGTAATCAACTTTCTGTCTATATCCAGCAGCATGATTGGCCACCAGTTCTTTCAGTCTTCTCTCCTTCTCTTGTTCTTATAAAGCAGTATCACCAACCCCAGATTCTACTCCCCCACCCATCTCCCTGACTGTAGTATCAAGTCATACAGTGCTCTTAGCTCTTCCAAAACTCCAGAGACCCCCACTATCCTCTTCCAGAAGTTCCAGGGCAGACCATCCTCCCTTGGTACTATGTCCAGTATAGTAGCAGCAAGAATCTGGTGGATCTCCTCCTCCTGTACTGGCATCATCAACCCACCCAGCTCTTTTGCTTATAGTGAGTACTGGTCCTCTAAAGTATAGTCAATAGCAGCAAAATCAGCTCCACCCTCCTCCTCACTCCACAGCCCACTCTATCTCTCCTTTAATAATCTGAGAATATCTTAAATATCATGTACCAGTAGTCTATCAGAATCTAGTACTCCCTCTCATCTCTGCTTTACTCTCCTCACCAGAAGGACTCTTGTGAGATACTTAGAAGGCCTTTCCCCTTCCTCCAGCCCCTACCAATGTAGCCATATTACCAAACTCTACACCCATGCCTCCTCCTCCTCCTACAACATCTATTGCAATTCTCCAACCTCTATTTTCACTTGTATTAATCTCCAGTCCTCTCTCCCTCCTGTGCCACCAGATCTGTCCAGTCTTCCAGGAGTCTAGCCAGTCTAACAGAAGCCCACCTCACCCTTCTCTTCCTCTGTCTTCCAGCCACCTTGCCAGCCTTACTCCAGTAGATCCTAGCAGTTTCTTTCATTATTATCTACCAAGTATCAATCAGGGCACCTCTCTGTATCCAGCCCTCTATCTTCTGCTGAATGTCCTCAGTCTACTTGGTCCACAGTACTATATTATTCAACAAAGAGGAATTAAGACACCAATGTCCAGACCCATTTCCACTCTCTTCCAGAAGACCCTATTCTAGCAGCCTTTAATGATCTGACCATGGGCACCACTCTGCCTTCAGTGACTTCCAAACATCCAAACCCCAGTAACTCACCATCAGTATCCAATCAATCCTTATCTCTAGGCTACCTGCCCAATGTGTGTATACCCTCTTTTTACCCCAGTATCCCCTGTCAGCATCCACTAGAGTACTTATCCTTTTTACATCCTCTTATGTCTCTAGTTCTCCACTCCTACCCTCAGCCCCCCACCCTCTATCTGTTCTATCCACTAGCACATCCCTGACCATATTGAAGTCTCTCCCAATTATATCCACTCCAGCCTCTGCAAGGGTCTCACTCTCCTAGAGACCCTTTACTCAATCTACATACTCCCTCCATACAGCAGGGCAGTAGCAGAAACCCACTATAACCAGCTCCCAACCTGTTCATATCCACTCTCCCCAAACCAGTCTGTCTCTCTAGCTCCTTACATCTTTTATCTCTCCTCTGTCTCTTCAAACCAGAATCCTGACCTTGCTTACTCAAACTGCCTCTCCTCTCCATTCCTTCATCCATTTCAGTCTATCTAAATTATCCTTACATCTGACATCCTACAACAGAAAGAGATTAGCCTCCAACCCCTTCAGCCAAGTAAAAATGTTTCTATGCTAAAACAAATCTCATAGTCCATTTATATTTAAAGAAAAAATATAGGTTGTACTGT
Organism: Jimgerdemannia flammicorona; assembly: GCA_003990745.1. Lineage (NCBI taxonomy): Eukaryota > Fungi > Mucoromycota > Endogonomycetes > Endogonales > Endogonaceae > Jimgerdemannia > Jimgerdemannia flammicorona. The sequence continues at coordinate 5,495 of RBNI01003541.1, forward strand.
TCATAAGACAAATTGTATAATATCAAGTCTATCCTCTACTACTCTATGTTTATCACCTCTTGTGTCATATTCAGATTGTATTCAGCAGATACCTCCTCCTCTTCATCTCTCTTGGTCTCCAATCTGATCAGTAGCTCAGTCAACTCCCTATCCTTCTTTTCCTCAAAATCTTCATGATACTCCAAGCAGATCTCTTGTCAGAGCTACAATCTATAATGCTTAGTCTAACAGTAGGTAGCCTGCTTACCAGCAACAACTGTCAGCTTGGCCTTTCTCTCCTTATCAACCTCATACCCTTCCTCCTCCAAGTACACTACAAGTATTTCCACCTTCAATACTACCACTACTCTATTGCCCTGCAGAATCCTCACCCAATGCTCATCACTTATCACTCTGAGGTCCACTTCCCCCAACTCTTCAGCCACTAAGTTGTTCATCATCCAGCACACCCATAGTAGGTTCTCAACCTTCTTCTTCCCTAGAGTCACTGGCCTTCCTCTATCCAGTATCATGATATCAGTTTCTGTACTTACAGACTCATTCCACTCCTTCTCTGGGATATCCACCAATTCCTCTTTACCAGCTGCCACCATCAGTCCCCCCTTTGCCACATCCAGAACTCCAAAGTGCACCTGCTGGATATCATGTATTAGTATATCTTCTGCCAATCAGTCTCTTATAACTGGTCTTGCCTGATAAGAGGAGAAGGCAAAGGTGAATCCTCCCAGATTTTCTCCCAGACTTCAAATGTATCATCCTTATAAGTTCTTACTTGGTACCTTCCTGACCTCCTCCAGATCCACCTTCTCATTACCTCTACTTTCACTGGCCCAGATACTTACCATAGTACCTCCAGTATCTTCACTACTTTCAGCATTTCTCTATGCCTCTTCTCCAATTTTCACCGGCAACTCTTACTGCCTCCTGTATCCTTGGAACCTCTCCCACAACTCCTTATTGATATAGACCCACTTCCCCTCAATAATCTCCAGGTATGTTGACTCTACAAATGTCTTCCAAGCCTTCACTCTCTACTCTACTATACTACTCAACTCCTCCAGTACCTTCAACAAGTTCTCTTCCTCCTCCTCACTTCTCTTTACTCTTGTTACCTTGTATATAAAGGCTCCTCACACCATCACCAAAGGCCAGTTCTGAGCCTTCCCAGTAGTCTCCCTTCCTGTCAATCAAATCCAGACATCAATATTCTTTATCCAAAAGGAGATTCTTTCCCATACCCTGAACTCTATATTGACCACCTCCCTATACTCAGCCATGACTTCCTCTACTCTTCTCCTCATCTCTACTGTAGTCACTATAGGAACTCCTTTCACCAAGAGCTGCACTACTCTAGGATCAGTATACCATTAGTATATATACCTTTCCAACTATCAACCCAGTCTTCAATATATCCTCCAATGGTCCAGCCTCCTCAAAGCCCACTTCCACCCCTTCTAGACCCCTCAGAAACTTAACAGATACTGCACCACTCATCTGCTTTGAAATCAGCCCTAGGACTATTTTTTCTGTCACTACCAAGCCCCAGAAGTACAATATGACTATAAACTCCAAGATCAACTTCTTGAGTAACAGTGCTACCACTAGTCCCATTACACCATCAGCCAGGTCACTAGGCCTTATGCCCTTCCCATAACTTGGTCCACTATCAGCAGTCTTATCTAGATTTTTTTTCAGATTACCCATCACACTCCCATCAGCAGTCACTCTCTTGGCCACTATACTACTAGCCCCTCTACTCTAGCTACTCAGTGAGGTTCCTCCAGGCTACTGCTGCCCTGCATTCTTTGCTGTTTCCTTGCCCTTCCTCAGCCAGCCCTCCAGTCCAGTTGCTGGCTATCTCCCCTTTACCTTATCAGTAAAGCTTACCCTCCTGCTCTCCTGTCCTCCAATACTGCTTCCTCTCCTTCCTCATTCACCCACTGGTAAGTCTCTCATACTTCTCCTCAAGCCTGGGCCCCTCCCTACATATTGTCAATCAAATGCACTTAGGTCTCTCTGCTCAGTACATACCTTGGAATGCTTGTTGCTCACCATGTTACTAGTATCATTTCTTCAAAAACTGTATTATAAGTATTGTTGAAAGATTGTATAACCTGACTGTTACTAAAGAAAGACACAAAAAATAGAAACACTTATCTCTCAGTAGAGAAAGGAACTGCAGCTCTAAAACCTAGAGTACATAGCAAAAGAAAAAGATAATATATATTTATCTAGAATATATAATACTGAACATTATAGAAAAAGAAACACTATATTTTACTAATAAGAGAATTTCAGATAAAGAACTCCTTGTAAGGTTTAGCAAAATTAATTTGAATAACTCTATTTATACCATCTGTATCATCTCTATTAGAGAATGACAGATGCTTCATATAGAACTCAAGAAAGCCAATAATATCAGAATCAATCTCAAGCCCATCTATATGATAGATATTATTATTAGAAATTATCTCAGATTATAAGAAATACTATTTCTAAGAGGTTCAAACCCCCAGCTACAACAATGAGAGCTCTTGCTCTAGACAAGGATGACCAGTTCTTACAAATATACTAACAAGATAAAAAAAAAAAAAAGACTAAGATCTATCAACTCTGTGTAACTATAACTACAATATGACAATACTATTAAAATTAGTATTCTCTCATGTGACTAGTATATGTTTTGCTTATAGCAATAGGTCACACATTTCTCTGGAAATATGATTGAAATGAAGTCACACCAAACAGGCAAATAAGTATAAATATCTAGAGTAAGAATATACTGCAACTTCCATCCCCCTCTCTTTCCTCCAAAAGAAAAGACAAGATAAGAATACCTACTATTCACTGCTAAATAGCCCACTGTAGTCAGCCCCTCTTAAGCCAGGTTGACAATCTCTTAGAACATATCCAGATTGCTATCCAAGAAAGGAACTGCTGCTCTGAGGCCCTTAACTTCACCAGTTAGGACCTAGAACAGTATGTTCTTGACTGCTGTAAAATCATCAAAAGAGCCTACCTTGTTACCAGCTATTTAGAAATCTGGCATGAATATGAAATTAGCCACCAACTTCTTCAACATACCCTAGGTCTACCTATTGATCAGATCTCAGACTAGACTAACCTGGACAGACATAAGTAAAGACTAGCCAAGAAGGTCTATCAAATCATATATCATACACCTTTTGCTATCTCTAACCTCAACTATATATAACTGAAGAACTTCCAGAACCTCTTCTTTCCCAAGGTTGATGAACTAGAGATCAAGGTTACTTAAGAAGCCCACTCCTGGATCACACTCTACTAACTATAAGCTCTACTAGAGCACCCTCTTGAATAATAACCCAGACCAATAGCTCCAAGGCCTTTTGAACCTCTTTGAAGAACTACTCACTCAAATGGATATTCCTAGACATGACTGGCAACTACTCGTCCAACCTTTGGTGAGAAAAATAATAATACTAAGAAGGAGAATAACCCTCCGCTAGTTCTTAATTTTTGAATCAATATGGACATTGTAATAGAGCGAACAGATGGGACGCGACGAACGACGAGCGATCACGTGACCCGGCGATGACGTCATCATACGATCGAGCGCGGCATATGAATAACGAGTGACGAACGAACGAACGATGCAAACGAACGACGCGGAAAATGATATTTACCTTATCCCTGACAACTGGCGCCACAGCAACAATTGCCACAGCTGCTGATCATTGCCTGGTAATTGAGGTCCTGATCACAAAGATATTCTTTACCAAAAACCACCTGACAAAGGTTGTGATCACAAACCTCATTATAGTTACCAAATTAGTCACTCATACTTAGTCAGAAATCGCAGACCAACTTGTATAAATACCCCCCAGTTCCCATCCGAAATAAAGCAGTTTTAGTTCAGTCCTTGATACCAGAATCAAGTCCCCCGCCACACACACACATTCCCCCTGAGTCTTAGTAATGACATCTAAGTGACTCTAGTATTTCTGACTAAACTCCAGAAGCCTAGCTAACTTCTGTCAGAACTGAGACCAGTATACAAATTCACAAAGACTTAAGTAAACCCATTGAACCTGAATTCCAAGGCGAATTCAGTCTGTGTACAGCAAAGAACAAGACCCTCAAAATAGGGCACAAGAGAAAGACCTTTGAAAGATAAGGCACTGCCGCTACAACTACTTAAAACAAGTACTTCCTCAACTGAAGGCTTCTTGGTACACATTGTGTACTAAGTCCCTAAGTAATAGTCCACTTCTCTAATTATCCAAAGGATAAGAGAGGGATAGAAGTGAGAGTTATTACAACTTGGTAGCAGCAGATTACCAGCCAAGAAGGCACCAAAGAACACACTCCTGAAGTTGGAACAAGACCAACCTTAGACAGGAGTAACCCCCAGAAACAACTGTGAATCCCCAAACCAGAGCCAGAGAAGCCCTTGCCATTAGGACCAGGTGGTACCAGGAAACCACAGACACAGAGACCCACCAGCTTGTAATTGACCAGACTTACAAGGATCTATACCAGGTCTTTAGGACATACCATCCAGGACTTAGAAATATTGTCAGCTGCCGTAGATTCTATGAACTCCTCCAAGGACATATTGGAACCACTAGGACTCCAGAATCTACTACTGTAGCCACTCAGGATTTTTTAGATTATATCTCACCCCCTGCTGCAAGAGAAGTAGCTGCCGAGTGGATTGCCTTTGACAGATATCATCATACTCCAACCAAGACCTCCCTCTACTATAGGCTAGTTATATACTATGCCTCTGCTATAACCAGGTACAAGAACAAGCAAGCAGGCCACCCATCCCCTACTACTGAACAAGGAGCAGGTCCATCTACTCAGCCAGAGACAGATATCCTCTTTGAAGGACCTAGTTAGTATGAGGACGCATTATCTCATCAGGGAAGGGAGTCAGATGAAGACTCTACAGGTTACCAGTCTGATGATAGTCAATAAGGAACAGCAGATCTAGGAATCTACCAAGGAACCATAGGTCAAGAAGTTCAAACCCCAGAACCAACCCAGCCACCTATACAGAGGTTTGGTTTACCCTCTCTCACAGGGCTCTTTGAGTTAATATCTGAGAATTATGTAACTCCAAGTCATACAGCACCACAACCCCACCAAGCAGAACAATCTTTAGGAGAACCTACCCCAACAGGCCTACCACCAATAGTCAACACAATAGTAGATGCCAACATTACAGCACTGACCACCCAGCTAGCAGCACTAGCAGGAATAGTAGGACAGATTGCTGAGCAGAACAAACCAACTAAGACCTTGCGAATTCCAACATTCAGTGGAAAGAACAGCGATATCGAAAACTTCATCAATGCAGTTGATACAGACTACTGAGCAAATCAATGGAATGACAACCGAGTACCTATAGGAATGCTCACAAACAACTAGAACAGCACCCTTCAACAGCTGTTTGCCACATCAGCAGCACAAGTGGAAACAGTAGTCATATTCTTCACTGGAACAGCAGCTGAATTCTGGCAAACCTTGAAACAACACCCAGTAACCTGGGAAGCCCACCCTCAAGTCAATGGACAAGTACCTGGTAATAATAGACCAGGCTGGGATGACCATGAAGCAGGCCCAGGACTCAAGGCCTTGCTACTGACCAAATTTCGAAATGTAGCCTACATACAAGAAACATGGAACAAACTGTTCCAGATGAAGTTTCACAAGAATGGTGAAGAAGATCTAGAGACCTTTGCCACCAGAATGGATACCTATCTCAAAACTGTTAGACTTACTTACCAGGAGAACAATTTGGCCATCAATGGTACCAGAGCCAACCACCTCTTTACAGCCCTACCAGACTGGCTCACCCTGAAGATTAAGGAACAAGGTCTTCCCCAAGGATACCCCCACTACTCATGGTGCTTTGCTCAAGTACAAAGAAGAGCCCGCAAAATCCTTGCTGCACAAGCTCCATGAAATCAAGAACACAAGAAGGATAACCAAGATAGAAGAAATCCTACCAGGAGAAATGATCAAAAGAATGACCAAAGATATGATCAAAGATATGATTAAAGGAACCAGCAAAACTCCAGAGGACCCAGACCTCCCACTGAGGATGAAAAAAGACAGCTCTGTGAAAAGGGATTGTGCTTCATCTGCAAGAAGGCAGGACATATCTCAGTCAAATATCCTGAGAAGAGAAACAGATCAGACGAACCCAGTAACCAGAACATTACTGTCATCAGAGAAGGTCCAGGAAAGAAGAACCCTGAGAATGTCATTAAAGTACAGAAGATATGGTACAAGGCTACCATCCCCACTAAGGCCCACCCAACCAATGCTGGTTATGACCTCTACAGTAGTCAAGACCTCACTATTCCACCAAGTACCAATGCTACAGTATAAACAGGGATTGCAATACAAGCCCCCAAAGGTACATACATCCGTCTTGCTGAATAAAGCAGCCTAGCCAAAGAGTTCAACATTGGACTAGGAGGAGGAGTAGTTGACCAAGGATTTACTGGTGAAATCCATATCATCTTGCGAAATTTTGGAGACACATCATTTGAAGTCAAAACTGGCCAACAAATTGCCCAAGCAATTATTGAAGAAATCCATCAAGATTTCACCATTGAAGAAGTCCCCAAGCTCTCCCAGACAGACCATGGCAAGAAAGAGTTTGGATCTACCAACAAACCTCCTAGTCAAAAGGTCACTACCATAAAGAAAGATAATGAAAACTGGTACAAGAGAATTGCAGATAGTTATACATCATGTGGATGATGCCCTCATTCTATTCGAATGTACTGCATGGAATATGTTGGTGAATGCCATGCATGCCTCTCCAAAGTTTTCAAAATACAATCTGAGAAGCATCAAGTCCCACAGACTGAGGAACCCAAACAAGACAACCCTCCTTGTGAAGGATGGGGAGAAACTGACTTTGAGGAGACTGACAGCAATTGGGACAATAATGAGGATGAAGAGCTCAACACCATCAAGAAGGAGGACAGTTACATCAAGTTCACAGACCAAGTCTATAGACAGAATGTCAATGTCTTGCTTGATAGTGGTGCTACTGGAAACTACATCAGCACCAAGACCACCAAGAGAATTGGAGCTCAAAGCAGACCAACTACTGAGAAAAGAAGTGTTACCTTTGGTGATAGAAAGACTGCACCATTGACCAAGATCTGTGAAGATCTCTTGCTCAAGATTGGCAAATATCAAGAGAAGTTGGACTTCAGTATTGTAGATCTTCCAGGACAGGACATCATCCTAGGAAAAGCCTGGTTGACCCAGCACAACCCAGATATCAACTGGAGAACCAATGAGGTTAACCTGACCCATGAAGGCAGAAAGATCACCCTGACTCCCCAGGAAGGCACCAACCACCAAGAAATCGAAATCATCTCTGCCATTCAAATGAAGAGACTCTCTCGAAAAAAGGGAAACACCTACTTCATCTATATAGTTCAAGAAGTCACTGAAGCTACAAGCAGCCCAATTCCAACAGAAGGTCAAGAACTGTTTGAAGAATTCCAAGATGTATTCCAAGACCCCCAAGGACTTCTACCCAAGCACCAAATCCAACATGGAATTGATCTTATTCCAGGATCTGAACCCCCATATAAGAGTATCTACCAACTGGCCCAATCTGAGCTCAAGACCCTCAAGGATGAATTGACCAAACTACTGGCCCAAGGATACATTGAACTCAGCCACTCTCCATTTGGAGCCCCCATTCTATTTGTCAAGAAGAAAGATGGCTCTCTGCGAATGTGTATTGACTACAGAGCCCTCAATAAGATCACCATCAAGAACTGATATATCTTGCCCAGGATTGATGAGTTGCTATACCAAATCTTCAAGGCCAAGACCTTTTCTCTACTGGATTTGTGAAATGGCTACCACCAGATTCTCATTGATGAGAAGGACATTGAAAAGACAGCTTTCTGAACATGGTTTGGACACTACTAGTTCTGAGTCATGCCTTTTGGATTGACCAATACACCAGCAATATTCCAGTATCTGATGAATGATATCTTTGGACCACTCCTCAACATCTGTGTCCTTGTGTATATTGATGATATACTAATCTACAGCAAGACAGTAGAGTTACACTACACCCACCTCAGATAAGTACTGACCCTCCTGCGAGAACACCAGCTCTATGCCAAGATGAGCAAGTGTAAATTCTATCAAGACCAGATTGAGTACTTAGGACACATCATCTCTGCTGAAGGTATCAATGTAGACCCCCGAAAGGTATCAGCCCTCAAGGATATCTCTATCCCTACTACCCTCAAGCTACTCCAGTGCTTTCTGAGTATTGCTGATTATTACCAAAGATTTATCCAAGGATACTCTGCTATTGCAGCCCCACTGACCAGCCTGGCCTGCAAAGGAGTGAACATCAAAGCTGAATGGACCCCCAAATATACTCTGGCTATGGACCACCTCAAGAGACTCCTTACTGAGGCCCCAGTGCTGATTGCACCTGACCCTTCTATTCACCCTGACCACAGATGCCTCTGATATTGCTATTGGAGCAGTACTCAGCTAAGAAGACCGCCCAGTGGCCTACCTTTCCCAGAAGCTCAAGCCAGCTGAGATCCGGTATACCACCCATGAGAAGGAGCTTCTGGCTATTGTCACTACACTCCAGGAATAGTGCCATTTCCTCCTAGGACAGCCATTTGTAGCCTACACTGATCACCATGCACTGCGGTATATTCACACACAGCCTATGCTGACCCACAGACAAGCCCGCTGGATGGAAATCATTGCCAACATTGATATGGAAATCAAATATATCTCAGGCAAAACCAGTCATGTGGCTGATGGTTTCTCCAGGTACATGGAAGATGAACTTGTCTTCATGGTCAAAGTAATTGGAGATCTTACTCAAATGATCAAGGATAGCTACTAGCAAGACAGCCCCCTGACGAATTTCCTTCAATTCTGCCAAGACCCAGAGGCTGAGGTCCCAGAACCCATAAGTCAAATGGCCAAGAGATTCATCTACCATGATGGACTTATCTACAGGGACCATGACAGAGTAGTTGTACCCAACAATGATACTCTGCGACTCAAGATCATGCAGGAACTCTATGATACTCCTGCAGCAGGACACTTTGGTTTCAAAAAGACCTACAACCTTCTCTCAAGAGAGTTCTATTGGCCAAAGATGACCAAGGATATCAAAGACTTTGTGGCCTCATGCGAGATATGCCAAAGGTTTAAAAGTGGTAACAAGCTACCAGCAGGACTCCTGCAACCCTTACCTATTCCGAGTCACAACTGGGACCAGATTGCAATGGACTTCATTGTCCAACTCCCCAAGACTAAGGCAGGATGGGATGCCATAGTGATATTTGTGGACTGCCTATATAAACAAGCCCATTTTGCACCCACTAAGACCACCACTACAGCATCAGAGATTGCTGAGATCTTTCTCAACCAAGTATTTAGGCTACATAACATACCTAGCACTATCATATCTGACCGAGATGCCAAGTTCACAAGCAACTTCTGGAAGGTATTCTTCTCCCTCTATGAAACCAAGCTGAAGTTCTCTACTGCCTACCACCCTCAGACTGATGGTCAAACCAAGCGAACCAACAGGACTCTCAAACAGATGCTTAGCATCTTCTGCTGTTACAAGCAAAATGATTAGGACAAGTACCTAGCCCATGCCAAGTTTGCCTACAATAACAGTCAGCAAACCTCTATAAAGAAGACTCCATTTTTCCTGAACCATGGTCAACACTCAAGGACCCCAAGTACCACTGTAAAATCAGCAGTCCCAGCAGCTCAAGATCTGGCTGAGACTATTTCTGACCTTACCCGAATGACAAGAGATGCTCTCATAGAAGTACAAGACTATCAGACCAAGTATGCGAACTTGAAGCAAAGAGAAGCCTCCTATAATATTGGTGACATAATCATGCTTAGAACAGACCATCTCCACCCAGACACTCTGGCACAACAATCAGCCAAGAAACTCCATGCTGGAAGAATTGGACCATACAAGATCGTGGAAAAAATCAGCGAAGTCAACCACAAGTTGCAACTTCCCCACAATATCCGAGTACACCTAGTATTCCATATCAGCCAATTGGTCAACTACCATGAAAACCCATTCCCCGAGTATACAGTTCCATTTTTTTTTTTTT
>RBNI01003542.1:0-15646 GCA_003990745.1 Jimgerdemannia flammicorona
CAGCACCGGCATTTTGATGTGATACCAAATAATGCCAGCCTTGGAACTTAGTAATTTTAGTTATTGGAATTTATATTTAGCTTTATATCTTAGTAACCATTGAATTATATTTTGTATAAATACCCCTTTTATTTCCTCTGCAATAAAGTCAGTTCTGGTTTCACTTATATACACTTCCTTGCAAGCAATCTAAGAGATAACAAGACAGTTAAAGATAAGAATTTTGAGGACTATAAGACCTTGGGAAGGCACTCCAATAAGAACTTGCTTATAACAACTTGAGTTAGTCTAAGAGATATACCTTGAAGAGAATCTGGCATATTTGAAGAACTCAGTGACCACTACGTGACAATATATATACTATATATATATCTCAGAAATCAGTAAAAATCTCTTTTCAATAGATAAGATAATGTCTTATAGTAATAAAAAGATATATATACATTCAAAGAACATAACAGTCTATGATTTAAATAATAATAAACTAATAATAACTTTAAAATATAATAATTATTATATAATTAATAGGATATTAAATAGTATAAAAGCTTCTGTATATAGGACAACTATGTCTAATATATATATATATATATTCAATATATGGTATCAATACTTAGAGCATATAGGCAATATGAGCCTAGAAAAAATGATCTGAAATAGATATATACAAGGATTATTAGTAATATATCTTGAGAATTTCTATATAGTATATATAAAAAAAAAGTATTCTAGTACTCTTTCAAGAAATAGATGAAATATATAACAAGAGTTCCCAATCTAATATATATATATATATATATATATCAATATATACTTATTCCTATAGTAGAAAGAGATATTTCATCATATTTATCAATAATTATATATATAAAGTATATATATACTTCCTATTAGTGAAGAGTAAAGCTTTAGACAAATTCAAAGAATTCAAAGCATTATTAAAAATAAGACAGAATATAGAGTATATACTATTTACTTAGATAATAGATATATATAAATATATCAATGATATATTCAAATAGTTCTTGAGAAAATACAATATATATTATCAAATAATAGTTTCTTATATGTTCTAGTAGAATGATATAACTGAGTAATTTAACTATATAGCTATAGAAATAGTATATATAATAATTAATTTAGCTAGCTTAAAATACTTCTATTAGGCCAAAGCTATCAATATAGTAGTATATATCTGCAACCATTATATATCTTGAGCATTGAGCAAGAAATCTGAAATAGTAATAAGTATTTCAGAAATAATGATCTAATCTCTGAGAAATTATAGAGTAAAGCCAAGTCTGATATATTATATCTATATATATTTAGATATAATATATATATTCTTAATAAGAGTAATATTGATTAATATAAGTTGGAGCCAAAAGCCAGTAAGTATATATTTTTTGAGTATTCTAATAAGATATATTGATTCTGAGATCTATGTGAGTAGTATATAATTATAATATATAATATATAGTTTAGAGAAAAAGGCTTAGATATCTATATAGATATACTGGTCAGAATCTCTATATCTATTTCTATATCTCAGCTAATACAAATATAGTAATTAGTATCAATCTCTCTAGTGGTCAATCAAAATTATTTTCAACTACTATATATATCTGAGTCAGGGTTATCTAAGCTAAGAATAATAGAGATCAAAAATAAAGATAATAGCAAACTCTCTAATAATAAGAGATCTTTTATAAAGAGTAAGCAAAAGTACTCTAATATTTACTGAGAAATTTATTTAAAATTAGAAAGTTATTGAGATATACCAGTAAGCCTCAGATACTAATATAAGGACCACATGAGCTATATAGAAGTATATAAATATATATTATAATATATATCTTCCAATAAGTCAAATATATATAATAAAGCTATGACTAACTCTGATAGAAAAAGATAAAAGTGAGCTATAGATGAAGAATACAATTTACTCATCCAGAATATCATATAGGATTTAGTGCCTCTTCTGCTAAATTACCAAATAACTGAATCAAAGTAGGTCTATAAAATCAAGTATAAGAGTGATAGAAGTATAGTTTAGTATAGAGCTTATTTTATTATTAAAAAATATTTGTAAGACTATAGTATAGATTATAATGAAACCTTTTATCTATATTCAAGCTTACTTCACTAAGAATTAGTACTTCAAACAGATGCAATTTATCTGAATAAGATTCAATTCAGATTTATTATATAATAGATTCAAATCAACTCATATTAGTTCTGTAATCTGATCCAGATCACTCAAAATCTTTAGTAATATCACTTTTTCTTTACCTTTAGTAATATTACTCTTTCTTTATCTTTGGTGACATTATTCTTTATTTGTTCTTTTATTCTCTCTGATGCTTCTTTTTATTTCTTCTGCTATATTATAAATAAATAAATAATATATAACTCTTAATTATATATTGGTCTACTTATTTTTTTACCTAATAATTATCAAAAGAGAGAATATTTGAGATGGAAAAGTACTCTCTGCTGATAATATTAAATTCTTTCTCATATGAGCAGCATACAAGCTGCTCATTGAGAGCTAAAGTAGTAATCGCAATAGCAATAGTAATAATAATAGTGATGAGGATGAAGGAGAATTCTAGCAATAACTCATGATAACTCTTTGAACCTCAGAATTCATAAACCTCATAGCTATATATGTAGCAGTCTTTTTAAAGCAGCCAGTTGTAAATGTAGATTGCCTTTTTGTTATTATATTTAAATTCCCACAATATAATCAAGCTCATTTCATACTGTTTCTCTTTTTCTTAGAGTCTATAGCTCTACAGCAAGATCTGCTGACTTTATTTACAACATCTGGTCAAGATAAAGAAAGGTTGGAGAATGTTGTAAGATATGCCTTTGATGGCTGAGCTGTTGAGTCAATATATCATATAGTGAAGATCTCAAAAGAATCAGAAGTAAGACTTTGTGAGCAATCTTATATAACTTATCTCCATATAACTCATTTGCATGTAACTCATTCTTATGCTCTTTTTCTCTATATTTTATTTAATATTATTTTTATATATTCTCTTTTAAAAACTCCTAAATAATACTTATATATTGTAATATGCTAGGCTCAATGAAGACAAATTACAAGGTTGGGGGTTGATGTAGTTTGGCTTGAGCCCCCAGTTACTTTGTCAAAAAGCAACAAAATGTTCTAAGATTCCTAAGGTCCTTGTTAGTGTTTAGTGGTATAATAGTCAAAACTGGATATCTGTGAGCAATTTGTGTGTCAATTTCCTAATTGGGATGGTTCTCTGAGTGTAGCAGTGATTTGTATGTCTTTTCCTTCTTAGGTCAACTGGGAATTGGTAGGATTTCGTGTGTAGCATGACAATCTCCAAAAGTATACAATTTCTGGTATGGTGATCTTATATAGTGCAATAATCTCTAAAAGTATGTGATTTCTGGTAGATAGCTTGATTTGGCATGGCTTCCCTGAAATAGTGGCTTACTGGGAATTATACTGGCAGTGGGTTCTCTGAATTAGGCTCACTGGGAACAGATGAACAATTTTGGCAGTAGATAACTTGGATACCTTGGATGTTGCAGACTCTTCTTAACCAGTAGTTCTCTGGGAAATAACTCAGATAGTACAGATTCTTCTGAATCAGGCTCTTCTGGAAATAATAACTCAGGTGTCATGGACTTTTCCTGAATTGGCAGCTTCAACTGGAAATGCAGATAACTTGAAAATGGTGGCTTCAACTGGGAATTAACTCAGATTCTTGGCAAGTTACATCAAAGACTGGCTTCATTTGCACAAACAGATCACTGCAAAGTTGTATCAAGAGACTGGCTTGTGGCAAGAATAGGTAGGCTCTCTGGAAATGTAATGAATATCTCAAAGGGCAGCAAAGTTCTCCTTGAACTTGGTGGCAAACTTGGATTCTTCAGGCTTAGTCTGGCAAGTGTACTAATAATTCCAAAGACAGCGAAGTTCTTCACTTGAACTTGGTAGGAAAATCTTCAAGCTTTGTATCGGAAAGTAGATCAGAGTGGAAAGGGGACCAATGCTCAATCTTTAGAGGCTTCTTTGGTGTTTGTATTTCAGACTGAGGTTTATTCACTCTTGTCTCTGAGGTAATTTATACATTGTGGTTGCTATCTGGTTACTATGTGACTAATTATAGATTTACTACTTCTGGTAATGTTTGGATCTGCCCTCTGAGTGCAGGTGTGTCCACAGGACATGAGTGTGTCCGCAGGACATGAGTGTGTCTGCAGGACATGAGTGTGTCTGCAGGACATGAGTGTGTCCTCAGGACATGAGTGTGTCCTCAGGATATAGATAAAAAACCATAATCTGGTGTCCCAGCTAATTATAAGTATGGTGGGTATGGGTAACTATGATATACTGGAAGTCATATCATACTGAGTAAGTATGCTAATTGTTCGCATCATCTGACTAAGTTGTAATTCAGGTGGTATGTTTTGGTTTGTTACATCAGCCCCCACTGAAGAGTAGTCTGTCTCAGACTATTCTTCAGTCATTATCCCAATAGGCATAAGCAGCTTCTACATCTATACCTGTTCTATCATCATCATCTGAGCTATGGTCACTCCATTCCAGGGGCTCCTCTTCTTTCTCAGGAAATAGGATCTCAACTTGGTAAATAATGCTGAGGTAGGTAGGCAGTATCATCCTTTAGAGGTCATTCAGGGAGAGCCTGGATTAAGGCAGAAGGATTTCATTTATAGATTATGTATAGTCTGTCTGCAGCAGTAGTATTCCTTCTATTCAGACCAGTAGTGTTACAGATATAAGCTAGGTCTGAGAGGGGAAGATTCTGCAATTGTTCTCCAATTGCATAGTATGTCTGCAGCTGGTGGACCTGGAGTAGTCTTTCAGCCAGAGTAAGGTTCTCTTGATGAACTCAGATTTTCTGAAGATATGTTCCATTGGGTTCCTGAAACTGAGGCAGGGAAACTGGTAGGTCTTGGAAGAAACTGAGGACAAGGGTCTGGAGGCAGTTGTCAATTTTCTGGTTCATAGTGTGGGGAGAGATATATCTTGAGGTAATTGATATATACTGGTGCCTTCAGGGTTCATCCATTCATGCTTCTTAAATAGATGCTGGTTCCTCTGATATTGTGTACAAGATAAGATTCTTCCCATTTGGGCTCCAATTTGGCAGCAAAGTTTGTTTCAATCATACTTCTCCAAACTAGTACTTGATCTCTAATCTTGATCTCCTGATCTTTCTGTTTCTGATTATAATACTTCTTTTGTCTTTCTTGGGCTTTGATAATCTGATCTCTGGCTTGATTACGTAACTGTTCTGCCTTCTTGAGGAGGTCTCCAAGTTTCTCATGGTCAGCAGTTCTGGTTTTCTTAGCAAACATCATTTCAAATGGCTTTTGTTTGGTAGAGGCAGTAGGGGTATTCTGAATTTCCCATAGGATCTCAGGTAAGCAGAGGTCCCAATTGGTAGAATTCACTCAGGTAAGTTCTTTCTTGATGGTCTGGTTCATTCTTTCCATTATGCCATTGGTCTGGGGGTAGTACAATGTGGTTTATTTGAGATGGATCTTGTGAATTTGAACATAACTTATAATTATATTGTTGACAAATTCTGTGTCTCAGTCAGAGATAAGTTCTTCTGGGAGTCTATATCTGAGTGTGAGTCTATGAAGGAGGCCTACAATGGTTAGGGCATCTGCAATTTCTATTGGAAAAGTCTCAGGCCACTTGGTCAGATGTTCCACAAATACAAGGATATATTTGTTTCTTCTTAGTGTAACTGATAGAGGTCCAATTACATCTATTTCCCATCTCTGAAAGATGTTGTCTGGTGGTGTGATTGGCTGTAGTGGTGCTTGATAGTTCTTCCTTTCTTGGTACTTCTGACAGATGTCACATTTCTTGAGTATGTCCCAGACTTGTGTTCTAAGGTTGGACCAATGTTGATATGTTGTTCGCAGCTTCTCTTCTACATTTGCCTGTCCTTGGTGGGCTTTCTGATATTCTTTTCAGATGAGATCTTCTTGTGCCTTAATGGTCTGAGGAGCTTCCTTTAGGGTGTAGTTCCTCAGGACATTCTTTTTTTAGTTCATTGGGACTGGCAGGAAAGTACATCAACATTGTTGTGAGCTTTCCCTGCTTTGTAGATGATGGTGATTTTGTAATCCTAAAGGATAAGTATCCAGTGGACTAGGATTCCAGTAGGTTCCTTGTGGTTGAATAGCCATTTGAGGGCTGCATGGTCTGTAATCAGGTTGAACCTTTTTCTGATCAGGTAGTGCTTGAACAGGGTGACTGCCCATATGACTGCAAGGTATTCCAGTTTGGTGCTACCATAATTCATCTGCTGCTGATTGGTAGCTCTGCTTGTATAAGCTATCATATGGTGCTGTTGATCAGATCCTTCTTGGGCTAGAACTGCTCCAAGGCCTCTTTAGAAGCATCTGTATACAGGATAAATGGCTTCTGTAGATTGGGGTGCACAAGGACTGATACTGTGGTCATGTGGTTCTTGAGTTCTTTGAAGGCTTTTTCTTGTAATTCTGTCCATTTGAATGATACTCCTTTCTTGAGAAGGATTCAGATTGGGGCTGCAATTTGGGTGAAGTCCTTGATAAACCATCTGTAGTAGGATACTAGCATTAGGAATGATAGTGTTTCCTTCAGGGTCTTGAGTACTGGCCAATTGTTGATCTTCTCAGTTTTCTTTGGGTCTGTATGGATTTCTTCTTTCGAAACTATAAATCCAAGGAATTCAAGTTTCTGTTTCCCAAAGTAGTATTTCTTTGCATTCAGTCTCAAGTGGTTCTTGTGGGTGAGCTTGAAGAATTCTTCTAGGTAATGTAGGTATTCTTCAAAATTTGCTGAATAGATGTTGGAATTGTCCATATATATAATTAGGCAGTGGTGGATCAAAGGAGCATAGACTGAATTCATTATCCTCTGGAAGGTGGGGGGTGTATTACAAAGTCCAAAGGGCATTCAGAGGTACTTGAATAGTTTTCCTAGGGCAAGGAAAGCTGTCTTTTGAATATCTTTAGAATCCATGGAGATCTCATGAAATCCTGCAAAGAGGTCCATACTGCTGAAGTATCTGATATCTTGTAGCTGATCCAAAAGGTCATCGATTCTGGGCAAAGGATAGGCATCTTTTTTGGTGACTGAGTTAAGTTTCCTGTAATCCATGCAAAGTCTCCATCCTCCTTTCTTTGGTACAATAAGTATAGGGCTGGCCCAAGGGCTGATAGAGGGTCGGATGACTCCTTTGTCTAAGAGTTCTAGAATGTGCTCTTTTTCAAATATTTTCAAGTGATGGGGTATTCTATAGGGTTTCTGCCAGATGGGTGTTGCATTTCCTGTATTTATGCTGTGGTGATATGATGGATTGTATGGCAGGTTGCCATAATTGGTAGTGAAGATATCTTGATATTTGTTGAGAAGTTCTACTAGTTGTTGCTATTGTTGGGGTGTCAATTCTTCTCCAATGTTGGTGAAAGGCTTCACTGTCTCCTGGGTCACAGAGGGGTCTTTCCTTTCTTCTGGGACCTTGTGCCATTTCCCAATAGGTTTAGTTCATAAACTTCCCTATGAGTTTAGTTGAGAAAAGGCACCAGATGTCCTATGATGGTTCCTTTTGGCAAGATGATGGTCTCCCAACTTTGGTTGGTTGCTCGAGAGTGTACTGGATTAATCTTGTCAGGGAATGTGTGTCCCTCTATGTCCAGGTGTAGGATATCTTCCTTGGGTTCGAAGAAAAGATTTCTGGGATCAGGTGGTGCAAAGATTTCAAAGGTAGCTTGTTCTCTAAGCTCCAGGATGAGATTCTTGTGCAGTCTGACTGGTTGCCGATACACTTGTTGGGGAGCATTCCTCTTGAGGTGGTTGACTTGAAGAAGATGTACTTCCTTCTTATCTGAACTTCCAAATCCTTTAGCTTGCCTTGTTCCTTCAGTTAGTTCAGATACTTCCTATAATTGTGGGATCCTGACCTTCATGAAGACTGCATGGGCAATCTTCTGTCCTCTAATGATTTGGTGCTATTCTGAACTGCTGTTGTATAGAATAACCTTGATTTCACCTGTATATCCTGGGTCAATAGTTCCTCCTTCTATGGTTATTCCTTGTCTAGCAAGTCCAGACCTTGAGGTCAATTGGATATAAGCTCCTTGAGGTAGCTGCATGGCTAATTCAGTTCTGATCATGAAGGTTTTTCCAGGCTTGATAGATTCATCCTCCAGACTGTAAAGATCATATCCTACATCCTCTGGGTGGGCTTTGGTCAGGGGTTTGGCCTTAGGGTGCAGCAGGGCATACTGGGCAATATCCTTGCTGAGTTTGGGCTTTCCTAAGGCTGAAGCTCTACTAGCAGAGAGCCTCTAAGCTCTAAGGTTGAGGTGTAGCCATCTGGCTCCAGTAGAGAGGTCTCAGAGATAGTTGATTTCTCTTCTTCCTGTAGGGTCAAGGGCTTCCATGAAGTTGGTAGCATCTTCTGCCCATCCTTGTCAGGTTGCATGTCTGATGAAAGCTAGGATGTCTTCACCTAAATCATAGATCCTAAGAGTCCTTCTTCCTGGCTTTTTGGTCTGGCTTTTTTGGATCTGGCTTTTTCATATCTGGCTTCGGTTATCTCCTCTCTTCAAGGTATGGACTGCAACATCATGACTGAGATGGATCTTCTGATGTCTGTAGTCTCAGCAGTCTGGGTGTCTTCCATGGTTGCAATATTCCATTGCTTGGAAATGATGTTCCTGGTTATTGATCTCTTGTTGTCTTGGGAAACAGTACCCATCTTGGTCATAGGTGGGTGGAAGAGTAGACAAGGGGTATATTTCTGTTTGGATGAAGAAGCCTTATCCTCTAAATTGACTTTGTAACCTTGTGGTAACTTCTTGAAAGGTGGTTGACTGTGCAAGTATAGTTGGGAGTTCCAGTCTCTGGGGTCTCTGTCTTTCTTATTGGTCCAACAGATGACACTGATAGCAGTAGTCTTGGAGAGAGTGAAAGACCATTTGGTGTGGACATCTTCCTAGCTGAAAAGCCTTTTCTTGGTGAGTTTCTTTCTTGGAGATAATGGTGATTGTACTGGGTCCTTCTTCTGTATTCCAAGGGTCATTATCTTCAGGTGGTGTCCAATGAGGATCATTCTAGGGAATGAGTTCAGGGACTTCTTCTTCTTCAGGTGCTTCTTGTTCAGGGACTTCTTGATCAGAAGTTTCTTTTTCCTTGGATGATTCTTGACCCCAAATTACTTGTACTTCTGCAGCTTCAGTTGCAGGTGTTACTGGAACATGTCTACATTTCTTCTTCTTCCTTCTGCACTCTGGGCAGGCTGTGCCAGGTGATTTCCTTGTTCCCATGATCTTGGAGGAGTGTTCAGGATACTTGTGTCTCTTGAGGCAGGTAGGGTATCCTCTGACTTCTCCTGCAATGGCTCCAATGGTGATGGGGATGGTGTTCTTAGCCCACACATTGTCTTCTGGTCTGTCATCTACCAGGTTAATTTGGGGATTGAGTCTGGGATCATTTCCATCTTTGGATTCTTCCTCTTCTTCTGTGGTAGATTCTTCACTGCTGGCATATTCTTCCTGAATAGTGACCTTCTTCTTCTTCTTTGATTGCTTATAGCTGGTCACCTTAACTCTATACTTCTTGCCTCAATAATCAAACTTGAGTACTTGTTGGCCAATATCAATAACTGCATTTATTTCCTTCATCCAGTTGGTGCCAAGAATCATGTCATAGGTGACAGCTTTGGTGACAACAGCTTTGGGGATGGAGAACTGAATGTGTCCAAGGGAATGGTGATATTTCATACTTCTCCAAGGGGTTGAGTTTGGGCTCCATCTGCTACTATGATGCTGAGGTTGGATGGTCCATCAATGGGCCATTGGAGGGTGTCCAGGAACTATTTGGCAATGACACAGACAGCTGCTCCTGTGTCTATGAGGATCTTCACCTTTTGTCCTCCAATATCTCTATATAGATAGGTGCTGACATATCTTTCAGCTGCCTGAACAGGGATGGGAACTGGTTCTTGCTGTGGGATTGGGACTCAGCCAGTGATAGACCTGGTGGTTCTCAGTAATTTGTTTTGGACTCCAGCTGGTATCAGTTGTAGGAACTGCAAGAGGGGAACTTCCATCTTGGCCTCTTGGATTTTCTGCCAGGCTTCATTGTAGATGTCTCTAGGCATGGTCTTTGGGGTGTATTTTTTCTTGGGCTTTGGGGCAACAGGTTCCCATTCTTCTTGTTCCATTTCTTCATCTTCTGGTGGCAACTCATTTGTTTCTGGGACAAAAGGTGAGGGGGTTTGGGGAGGTATTTCTATTTGTTCTTCTTAATGTTCTTCATCTTCCTCTTGGATAGTTCTTCTACTGACATTTCTGGATGGCCTTCCTACAGGTCTCTTCCTTTTCTCCACTGGGTAGACTGTTTTCCAGGTGGTAACCTTGGTAGGATACAAGTCTAGGTCACTGTAGTCTTCACTGTTGCTTGTTTCTTCGAAATCTTCAATAGGATGGGCTTCAGTCTTCTTATACTGAGTGTCATTTCTTTGGTTTGGTGGTTCTGAGTCCCTTCAGTCACTTCTTTTGTTGTCACATTCAGTAGCATAGTGTCTGAATTGTCCACAGTGAAAGCATTGGACTTGGGCTCTGTCTCAGACAGGGTACCTTCTTTCTTCTTGCTGGTTATTTCTGTTATCTCTTGGTAGATAACCTTGGCTCCTCTGTGGTGGGTATCCTCTGTTGTCTTGATAGCCCTGATTTTCACATATGGTAAGTTTTTCAATCTGTCCAACCAATCAGTCTAATTTAGAGCTGAGGTCTTGAATTTTGCTTCTATCCTTTTTTTCTTCCTTGACTGGTCTTCTTTCTTTAGATCTTTCTTGTCCTTGAAGGAGTCCTTGTAGGGCTTTGACCAGGATGTCTTCCTTATCTTCTTTCTTGTCATGATCACTCTAGGTAGTTTCTTATCTGACATCAAAGAATCCTTGAGCTGCATCTACTTGCTCCTCAGATCTTCTGATGCCTAGGGTGTGGATATGCTGGGCAATGTTTGGAGGAATTCCATTCATAAAGGTCATTGGACCTATGATGTCCTGGTTGGTGGCATTGAACCCAGCAGTATGCATTCTCTTCTAGATTCTTGTGAAGAAGGCTCTGGGTAATTCTCCAAGATTCATCTTCATCCCCATAATGGATTCCTGAGCCTTGTGGCAGGTCTCATTTCCTGCATACTTTTCAATGAGCCAGTGGACCATGGCCTCATATTCTAGCTCATAAGACATTGCTGCTTGTATCTGTCTTACCAGTTCTGAATCTGGATTATTTGCTGTTCAATGGAAAATTTCTCTGGCTGGTTCTCTGAGCTGAGCCTTGTAGATAGTGATTTTTCTTTCATCTGAGAGATTCCTCAAGGCTGCAATTCCTTTGATTTCATTAAGGAATTCTCTGGGGTCTTCCTCTGGGTATCCTGCAAAGGTTGGCAGTGAGGTGGTCATTTTGTCATCACTTTCTTCTGATTCTGATTCAGGTTTGGATCCTGATTCTGATTTGCTTTCTAAACTGTCACTGGAGGTGGGGGTGCTTGGGTATCTTGAGGATAGTGTTCTGGACCTTGGACAAAGTGGAATAAGCCTGGGTATTCTTGTAGGAGCTACTTCCCACTCTGCAAGAGGTTGTGGTAAAGATTCTATTGGTGAGATTGGTGGAACTGGTATGGGGTGTCTGACTGTAAGATCTTGGGCTTATGTAATAAGATCTTCTAGTTCTTGTGCAAGTTCTTCAAAATCTCCAACAGGACTGCCTATATTGTCTGGTTGATCTGGTTGGAGATTTCGGGCTGTACTACCTCCTGCTTCTGGTTGAGATCCTTCTGATACTGAATAGTTGGCAAGCCTTGATGTAATTACTTCTCTTCCTGTCTAAATGCTGGTGATAACTGGTTCTCCTGTAGTGGCAGAGGTTGGTGTTATATCAAATATATCCAGTTTGTCTATGGGTTCTTGTGAGCTGAAAAGTCACATTGATTTGAAATCTTTCCCAGTTGAGCCCCCAAATGTAATATGCCAGGCTCAATGGAGGCAAATTACAAGGTTGGAGGTTGATGTAGTTTAGCTTGAGCCCCCAGTTACTTTGTCAAAAAGCAACAAAATGTTCTAAGATTTCTGAGGTCCTTGTTGGTGTTTAGTGGTATAATAGTCAAAACTAGATATCTGTGAGCGATTTGTGTGTCAATTTCCTAATTGGGATGGTTCTCTGGGTGTAGCAGCAATTTGTATATCTTTTCCTTCTTGAGTTAACTGGGAATTGATAGGATTTCGCGTGTAGCATAATGATCTCCAAAAGTATGCAATTTCTGGCATGATGATCTTGTGTAGCATGATGATCTCTAAAAGTATGCAATTTCTGGTAGATAGCTTGATTTGGCATGGCTTCTCTGAAATGGCAGCTTACTGGGAATTTTACTGGCAGTGGGTTCTCCGAATCAGACTCACTGGGAACAGATGAACAATTTTGACAGTAGATACCTTGGATAACTCAGATGTCACAGACTCTTCTTAACTAGTGGTTCTCTGGGAAATAACTCAGATGGCACAGATTCTTCTGAATTGGGCTCTTCTGGGAATAATAACTCAGATGTCACAGACTTTTCCTGAATCAGTAGCTTCAACTGGGAATGTAGATAACTTGAAAATGGTAGCTTCAACTGGGAATTAACTCAGATTCTTGGCAAGTTATGTCAAAGACTGACTTCATTTGTATAAACAGATCACTGCAAAGTTGTGTCAAGAGACTGGCTTGTGGCAAGAATAGGCGGGCTCTCTGGAAATGTGACAAATAACTCAAAGGGCAGTGAAGTTCTCCTTGAACTTGGCAGCAAACTCAGATTCTTTAGGCTTAGTCTGGCAAGTATACCAATAGTATGGCTTATTCCTTAAGCAGTAGGTTCTTCAGGCTTAGTCTGGCAAGTATACCAATAATTCCAAAGGTGGTGAAGTTCTTCACTCAAACTTGGTGGCAAAATCTTCAAGCTTTATATCAGAAAGTGGACTGGAGTAGAAAGGAGACCAATGCTCAATCTTTAGAGGCTTCTTTGGTGTTTGTATTTCAGACTAAGGTTTATTCACTCTTGTCTCTGGGGTAATTTATATATTGTGGTTGCTATCAGGTTGCTACATATATAGCTAACTATAGATTTACTACTTCTGATAATATTTGGATCTGCTCTCTGGATATAGGTGTGTCCACAGGACATAAGTGTGTCTACAGGACATGAGTGTGTCCACAGGACATGAGTGTGTCTGCAGGACATGAGTGTGTCCTCAGAACATGAGTGTGTCCTCAGGATACAGATAAACAACCCTGATCTGGTGTCCCAGCTAATTATAAGTATGACAGGCATGGGTAACTATGATACACTGGAAGTCATATCATGCTGAGTAAGTATGCTAATTGTTCACATCATCTGGCTAAGTTATAATTCAGATGGTACATTTTGGTTTGTTACAATATATATATATAATCTATCTACATACTTAACTTGGCCCACTACTCAGATCAAGACTCAGTTCTACTGCAAAGGAGAATTCAAAGTTATTCAAGTTTGACTATATATAATATCTGATCAAACAGAGAAGTTTGAGAGCAAGTTATTTAGTATGAGTAATATCAATATTATCATTAAGACTTAGAGGTCTGTATTTAAATTGAAGTCAATCATTCTTGATCAAGAAGCCCATTGGCCTGCTGGAGTATTCAACAATGAAGAGAACTATATCATTTCTAACAAATATAGAGAGGTTGTTGTAGTGGTGGTGAGGAATCTCTATAGTGATAAGCTTTGATATAATATTAATGAGGTTTACAAAAATTGTATCAAATACTAGGTGGTGGAAAAGAGGAGATATAAAAAGTAGAGAGGAGAAGTTTGGACTGGAATTAGATATACTACAATATTGGTAAAAGATAGTTCCCTTGAGTTTTTTTCTATATTTATCTTCTTTTTTTTAAGATTTTCTTTACTAATCTATTTTTGTTAAATTTCTAGAGATATACAGGATTCTGTACTCTTATTGGAACTTTAAAAGTGCTGATAAAGAATAAGATGTACATGAGCATAATACTGCCTATATAGCAATGATAGTTATAATCTGGGGTTCTTTGAGCAAATTACTAAACTGAATAGCAGACCAGCTTGGTGATGCTCTCAATATAGTTATATATATATTCTTGGCACAATTTAGCATACTATATGAGATAAGAAGCTTGATTTTTTTTGATATAGCTTAAGGGTTTCTGTCCCCTATATGTGAAAAGGAGAGATTTGACTAGATATTCTCTATTTTGATAAATTTTCAAACTAGGGCACCTAGGGCTGGACAAAGAGCAGGTATTCCCTGGTACTATCTGGCAATATGAGGTCCTGGGCCAAGGGTTCACTCAACCATATGCTCATGTCACATTGGAATATATCAGATATAATATTTCTCTACCCATATACACAGATAACAATATCACTCTGATAATATTTTATATTCTAGAAAAGAAGGGCCCAACTTGGGAGGATAGTAGTAATATCTAGTATGACCTCACCTATGGTTTCACAGTTCTGTTTACAGTCAACACAGCTATTCTATTTCAACCACATGACCTCTATGGTACTGTTGCCTTCAAGAAGAGCTCAGATACTACAATTATTGCACTTACAATAGATGATAGACTCATTAAGGCCTGGGACTAGTGAGTGGAGCAGTATTGTGAAAGTTAGACTAGGCAGTCTTTTGTGAAGATTAGGCAGTATTTTGTGAGAGTTAGGTAGCTTTTGTGATAGTTAGACAGTTCTTTATAAGGGTTAGACAGTCAGATGCCTTCTTTTGTTTTAGTAGTACTAGTTTTCAGCTTTTAGTTTTTTGCTAAGCTCTACTGACCCCTTGGCCCTACTTTGTAGCACTACTGGTATAGTGCTATAGTATAGAGCCAAGATGCCTGTGGGGTCCAAATCTATACTAGAGTCCAATCTGTACCAGAGTCCAACTGCTTGAAGTTACTTCTCACAGTGAGTTGTTGGGCTGTAAATTCTGCATTCTCTCTCTAATCTATACCCCTGTACCAACTTATAGCTTGGGGCTGCTCCATACTGCTAGTAGAGGACTATAAATTTTATATACTCTCTCTACTGATCCCACTGATCCCCACTCCTCTCTTTTTGTTTTACAGTACTAGTTTTAGCTTTTGTCAGATTCTACTAGCCCCTTTGCTGCTTTGTGATATCATTAGTATAGTGTTATAGTATAGGGCCAGGATACTCATAGGGTCTGAATCTATAACAGAGTTCAATCTATGCTGAAGTCTGACTGCTTGAAGTTGCTTCTTACAGTGAATCATTTGGTTGCAAATTCTGTATGCTCTCTTTGACCCAGACTTCTACACCAACTTATAGCTTGGGATCACCCCTTGCTGCTGATAGAGGGCCACAAATTTTGCATGCTCTCTCTACTAACTCTGCCAGCCCCCACCAACTCTGCCAACCTCCACTAACTCTGCTGACCCCCACCAACCCCACTGATCTCCACCCTACTTAGGCTGGTGAGGGGCTGCAAACACTGGCATACTCTCTCTGCCAGCCACCTTGTGCCCTGAGCTGAACTCTTTTTTTTTT
>RBNI01003543.1:0-15646 GCA_003990745.1 Jimgerdemannia flammicorona
TTTTTTATTATTGTTATTAATTTATTATTACTTTATAATATTCAAAATAGCCAAAATTCTCTATGTCATTATTTTGAGAAAAGTTTGTTTACTAGATTATCAGTGATAGTCAGCCTTTTATAGTTATTGAGAATTTGAAATTAAAAGATCTTTTTTTCCTTTTGAAACTGGACATTATTATACCTTCTGCTGGAACTATATGAAATGAAATTAAACTGGCCTTTCAACAGAAGCATGATACCATCAAAATTATACTATAGATATGATCTAATATTTTAACATTGAATATTAATTCAAATATTTTCAAGTTGAATATCTTTTCAAATTAATCTTATTATATTTGAAAATAAAATATATGAGATTAAATATCCTTCACTATTAATACATGGACATCTCTAAATATGCATGCATTTCTTGGAATTGATATACATTAGATCTATCAGAATTGACAACTCAACTATATGCTAATTGATTTTGTCAAGCTATTGGGATCTCATTTGGATGAAAATCTTGCTGATGTCTTTGGAAGATGTGTTCAAGATTTTGGCATATAGACAAAGGTACATAGATCATATTTTGAAAAGGTCAAAAAAAAAAAAAAAGTCAGAATGGTTGGGATTTTCAAAAAAGAGTGGGATTTTCAGAATTTTTGAAAAAGAGTGGAATTTTTTGAAAAAGGGTAGAATTTTCGAAAAAGGGCAGTATTTTTTAAAAAAGGTTGGAAATTTTGAAAAAGGTTGGAATTTTTGAAAGCTTATATTTTGAATTATTGATCTTTTACTCTAGATATTAGCTATAACAACAGACAATGTATCCAGGGGCACCTTTCTCTGGTACAATTCACATTACACAAACTTCAAGCAACAGTTTTCGACACAAAGCAGAGGAAAGGTATTATAAACATGTCTTCGAGCAAGAGTTCTGATGGGCATGCTGGGTCAGGTGGACCTGGGGCCTTCAGCTGGCAGCAGGTTGGGAGGGGTTATGGCCTGGAGATAGGGGCCTTTGGAGGGTCGAAGGGTGGCGAGAGTTCTGGAGGAGGGCCAGTGGCAGGTGGGAATGGTGGAGAGACTGGCACTGCGAGCTTTGCTGACAAGGTGAAGGGGAGTGGATGGCCAGTTAGTAACAGGGCTGGTGCTGCTGTGGGGAAGGGCAAGGTGAGCCTTAGGAGGGGGGGAGGTCCCCAGGCTGGGGGTATGAGTGTAGGGTCTAGAGGTGTTGTGGCTAGGGGTGGGACTGCTGATGGAGGTGTGATGGGGAATTAAGAAAAAAAAAGAGATGTGACAGCTGATGGCGGAGTGGGGCCAGGGCTACCAATTCGGAAGGGGGACCTGGCTGATGGTGTGATGGGACTGGTGGTGGCACCATTACTCAAGAAGTTGGTTTTGGAGTTCGCAGCTACATTGTGCTTCCGGGGCTTGGCAGTGACAGCCAGGATGGTTCTGGGGCTTATCTCGCAGTAGATGGCTGGGGCAGCCTCAGTGAAGTTCCTGAAGGGGCTGGAGGAGGTGGAGGTGGGCTTTGAGGAGGCAGGCCCACTAGACGAGGCGATGAAGACTGGAGTTGTGGTTGGTGAGGTGGCGGTCCCTATGGTGAGGTGCCTCAGATGGGACCCCAGGGTAGTACAACTGCTAGTCAAAGGGGTACTGACAGTGACGAAGGTTGAGACTAGGAGAAGGATTGAGGAGGTGGTGGCTGAGTATGGTGATGTTGTGGATATCAGATTCAGGGTGTGGGAGGGGACGACGATCAGGACAGGCGACGTGGATGTCAGGATTAGGCTGGCAGAGCGGGAGGCCACGGGAAAGGTGAGTGACTGGCCCTCGGTGTTGATGTGGAGTGCTGTCATCTGTAGGGTATCGAGGGTGAAGGGGAGTGAAGAGGAGGAGGAGGATTTGTTGGAGGCGCTAGAGGAGTTGAGTGGTGCAGTGGAACAGAGGGCAAAGGCCTGGAAGCTCTTCGAGGAGTTGATGCATTTGGAGGTTGTGGAGGGGAAGCATATCCACATGGATAAGGGGCAGTGGGAGCAGACACAGGGGCGTAGGAGGCAGAGGGAGCTTCTGGCGAGTATGACGGCAGAGGCAAAGATGAAGGCAGTTGGAGTTGAGATATCTGGGAGCGTCGATGCCAGTGTCTGGACTGGTAATAGAGGAGGGAAGGTGGAGGTAGACAAGAAAGAGGCTGAGAAGGTACTGGTCAAGGATCTCTATGCCGACAGCATGTTTGAGGTCTGGGAACAGGAATTGGATGCCACTCTCCCTCCTCTCATCAGGAGGGGCCCGGCAGTGAAGAGAAGGACAATGGAGGATGTGGTGATGAAGGGGGTCCAGCAGGTGCACTTTGGGGTCCTGGATGTGGAAAAAGGGGGCCAGATAGTGGTGGCTGGTGAGGATGAGTTAGTGGATGTCCCTGAGGAGAGTTGGGATAAGGCCGCCAGTGTAGGTATAGACACCATGATATTGGATGCAGGAAGGCTGGCAACCCCAGGAGGGAAGGAGGTGGGGAATTTGCTGTGGATGAGCAAGGTGATGGATAACCTTGCAGCGGATACATTGGGAGAGGTGGATCTGCGGGCAATGCCTGAGGAGCATTGGGAACAGATTTTGCAGGGCGATGGTGTGGCAGAGGCACTGAGGGAGGAGATTCTTACGATCTTCCTCAAGGAGGAGGGTTATGAGGTCGATAAGGTGAGGAAGGCAGAGCTGGCAGTGGTTGCGAGTGAGAGGGCAGCCTACTGTTGGGCGGAGCATCATGGTTTGCAGTTCTGGAGGGAGGCTTGTCTGGAGTATAGGGAGGACTTTGAGGAGAGAGAAGATGGGACTATGGTAGAACTTCTGGAAGGGCTGGAGGCACGGGAAGCTGGGGAAAGGGAAAGGGCTGCTGAACATGACCTAGACTTGGTACAGGAGGAGCGGAACGAGGACTTGTAAAGAATGGGATTATTATCTAACATTATTCCTATGAACAGTACAACTAACATTTTCTCTTTGAATGTGAATGGGTTGCGGGGATCTGGACAGCATAAGAACATTTTTACTTGGCTCAAGAGATTGGAGGCGGACCTCTTTTTACTACAGGATGTTAGGTGTGAGGATGAGGATGATAGGGTGGAGTGGACTAGGGAATGGGGTGGGGCCGCTGCTTGGTTTGGAAAAGTGGTGATTCTGGTGAGGAAGGGTAGAGGAGACTTGGCGAGTATCAGGAGCTGGGGTGATTGCTTGGTCTGGGGAGATTGGCAGAGGCCGGGATGGGAGTCAGTGAGAGTTGGCTCTTGCTACTGCCCTGCGGTTAGGGGTGAGAGAATTGCATGGATTGAGGAGCTGATAGAGGAGGGTATTCTCTTGGAGTGTAAGCGCACAACCTCCAAGTCACGGAAATCACATGCGATCTCCGAACAAATCTGGAAATCACCTGCAAGATCACGAAGCTGAGTCAAACAGAAGTCACAGCGCACAAAGCTGAGTCAATACCAAGTCACGGAACACAAGATTCACACAAACAGATCTTACCAATCCAGAACAAATGCATATATACCCAGCCCCGAGACAGGTCGAAATAGAGAACCAAAACAAATAACAACCACAACTTCCAAACACACAAACATGACTACCGAGATCTACAACCGCATCCGTGCTGACATTTGGAATGCCATTGTCAACCGAGCCACACCCCCTCTGCCCCTCATGAATATCTACAGCCAAGCACCTCTCTACTTCGTGGAAGCCCGATGGAATGCCCTGAACATGCTTAACGAGGCCCACCGGATTGGACAAATCTCAAGCTACTACCAGATCGGCCGCCTCCTGGAAGACATGGTTGAACATCACTATGACACAGACATTACCCAGATGTCTCAACACCAGAAACTCATCGCCCGCAAACACCGAGAACTCTTTTATGAGTACAGCACCCTTATTCCCCGCCTCCGAGTTACTACCAGCGAAATGGTTGCCACTCTGTCCTATGGCCAAATTGACGACATGATACAAGAACTCAACCACAAGTATCTTGAGTACGTTGAAACCACAGACAGAACCTTCCCACACCCCGATGACCACATCCTGCAAATGCCCCAAGTTGGATACGCCATGAAGGATATCTACGATATAATCAACTTTGACAAAGATGAAGCAGAAGACAATGATCCTTCCGACGCCGACATGACCTCAAGCCAAGGATCCCTTCCAACTCTGATCACACCACCAACTCTGCCGATGAACTTACAACAGTTCATAACCACGTACGAGACTTATTGGGACAATGACCACTGGCACGAATACCAACCTGCATTCACCCCCGATTACTTCAACTACAATGAAGAGACCGGAGAGCACAACCTGTACCTTCAGACAACCCTCGAGATTGAACCAACCACTCCACCACCCGAGTACGAGCGACATGAACCACAACCGCCAGCATACTACAACCCTGCGACTCATAGCACTGTAACCTACAGAAGGTATGCAGACAGTGAATCCGATGAAAACGAAGACGATGCACCACTTCTTCGCCCCCCAACACCTTATCCAGCATACGAGACAGATGATGCTATCCTGTGGGACGGAGATGAAGTTCCAATGTATTACTACCTCAGTGAACAGGGAGAAGTAATCCGCGAACTACTCTTCCTAGACGACTACTTCATCAGAGATGATGTCATTGATGGTGATGTCATCGAAGACTACCCAGACAGCGCCTAAATCTATAAATAGATTAGCAGTCATAGTATAGTTAAATTAGCCTTGTACGACGTGACTGTGAACTGACTCAGCAGTCAGACGATCTCTTGACATGTCAGATCACCCTTGTACTACGTGACTGCATTCCGACTCAACAAAGCACTTAGTGCTACATCCATATCTAGCATAGTCCAGATAACCCCTCACTAGTATAAATACCCCCTCCCCCAGACCTCAGAATCTCAGACCTGAACAATCCGAATACAACTCCTGAACACTTCTCCACAATACCCCTCACACAACTACTCCTAGTATAGCAATATCATGAATAGCAAATAAACCTATTTAATAACTCACAAACCACTCTTAAGTAAATCCGCTCCCCGTTAGGTCCTACTCCTAACCCCGTCACGAAATTTCCTAATTGGGTATTGTCTGTAGCGATACGCCGATTCAACTAAGCTGGTCTTAGTTTCTTGAACTTCCTGAAATACGGAAAATCCTGAACATCCAGAACTAGTCCGAAAAAGGACTTTGGTTGAGACGTCAACCCGATCTTGAAATCAATAAGCGTAGAGGACGTACTCCATACGAAATTGATCTTGACCATAAGAAAACAGTCTTCCAGAATATCCAGAACTTCCAGAAAACCCTTCCAGAACTACGTAACGGTTACCCTAAAAAGCAACCCTCTTACATCCAGTACCTCTGAGACTCTCACTATCTTCTTTCAGAAGTTCCAGGGTAGTCTATCCTCAATAGAAGCTGTACTCAGTTTCATAGCTGACAGGATACTCAGAATTTCATCCTCCTTGATTAGCAGAATTAGGTCCTCAAGATTATTAACCTGTAGAGAATATCAATCCTCCAGAGTGTACCCAATAGTTTCCTCAACAGTCCTCCCTTCCTCCTCACTCTACAGATCTCTTTACTGATCTCTAAGTGAACCTAAGATCTGTAACACCTCTTCTATCAAGACACCCTTCTCATCCAATACTCCCTCTTACTACTGTCTCACTCTTCTTGCCTGGAGTAGCTTAGATAAGTATCTAGAAGGCTGCTCAATCTCCTCAAGTCTCTGCTACTGTAATCAAGCTATCATACTCTAAACTCAAGCCTTCTCCTCTACTCTCAACATCTTCTTCAACTCCTCTACCTCTATCTGTGCTTGTTCCAGTCTCCAATTCTCTACAGTCACTTATTCTAATAAACTAGCCCAATCTACTACAATCTCTTAAACTAATAAGAAGCCCACCTCATCCTCTGTTGCCACTGCACCTCTTGGAATATATCAGCCTCTCTCCTTTAACTTCATCTAGTGGATCTTCACAGAGGATCTCTCACAATTCCAGCAGATTAATTTTAGATCCAATGTCTACAGTCCAAGCCTCTCATAACCCTGGCTTTGTCAGTAAAGAGGAATTGAGGTGCTAATATCTATTTGTAATATCTTATGAGGTTACTGATCAATAGATATATAATGGGCAGTCACTTGCAGCTACTGAGTTAGGATTGGATAGTAGTTACTTATAATTATTGAATTAGGGTAGGTATAGAGGTCTTATAATACTTATTGGTATATCAGTTTTAGATATCATACTATCTGACTTAGCATAGGACTAAATGATATAATATAGAGTAATTTAGATATTCCTCTTTAATGCTTATTTTGGTTTAACTACTTGAATCTCCACCCTTTACATTTATTTTATTTACCCCATTTTACCAATTGCTGAATTACTTTTACTATTATACCCTACCCTGCTAACACCTGTATTTTATATCAGTTCAATCCCTTATCTCAAGGCTAACATGAAATTGATTCGTCAACTTATACAGATACTTCAGTTCCTTCTTGATAGTTCTACCAATAATGACATTGATACAGTTACCATGACTTTCTTTCTTGCTGATCTTCAAGCCCCAGGTATTAATTTACAAAATAATACTGGGGGCTCAGCTACTTATTACTGCTCCACCTATATCTCTACTCATGCTACTTCCAAGCACTCTGTCTTGGTACTATGCTCTCTCTCATTCTGGACAATATTATGGACAGGTTTGTCACACAAGACTACTGCCTTAATACTCATGTCAATCTTCTACATTCTACCTTACAGCTGCCTCCCACTGTTCTTGCATCCAGCCCTACTGATTACATCTCCATCTCTTAAATATTCATATTACTGCTATAACTCTTTACTGTCAACCATAACTTTCTCAATCATACTGCTATATCTCTTTCCACTACTCTCAGATCTGTTTCCTTACTAGCAGTACTATCCAAAAGCATTAATGTTATTTTTAGTAAGTTTTTCTCCTTTTCTCTACTGGCCACTATCATATGTAGTATTAATCTTTTCTTGAAATATAGCCATATCAATCAGTATCAGCTAGCCACAGTGGTTGATAATTTGTTTCTCACCATTTTACTTGGCCAGTTGTTAGAATAATACTCAGCTTTCAGAGTTCTACTATATAAGGTCCAATTTATTGAATTATTTGATGACTCTAGTATCCATATTATTACTAAGTGAGTGATATCTTTATCTAAAGATCTCTCAGATATTCCTTCATTTATCTCCAGCTTGCTGATATATTTTTGTATTTTCTATAATATTCATCTAGAGTTAATAAAGCCTACTTCATTTCTGGCTTATATCATCAATTTTATTTCCCTGGCCTTGACATTACTCAGGCAGGCTCTTCTCAATTACCATATCACTTTCTATATCAAATATATTATCAAAGTTGCTAACAATGGGGTCTCAGTTGAATGGTATCTATATTGAGCTTAATAAAATTTCAACCTATTTATATCCTTGAGCCTTTTTCAGCAGCTAAAGGTCCTGCTCACTACTGCTACTTCATTTTCAAAAAGCTTGTCCTACCTCTGCAATATGTTTTGCTCATCTCATCAAAACTGCAGTCCTAGCCCTAACCCTCCTGTCTGCCATAATTATAATAACATATCTTCTGATGTATAATACAGGCTACCACTATCATAGCTGCCTATATACTCACATCTGCTTTAAGTGTAGCTTGGGTCACTCTTTGAACAACTGCCCCAACAACTCTACTAAGTACCTCTAGGATTTAGTCTCTAACAATATGCCACTGCATACTATTTTCCTTTCTATATCTCCTCTCATACTGAATATCTCTCTTTACTGCCCTTTATCCACACCCCTCAATATTGCCACTCATACTATTCAAGTCAGGTTCCCCTCTCTCTGCCTAGTCCTTCAGTTGACTGTCTGGTCACATGCTCTATTTACTTATTCAGATCAAGCTCTTGTCTATACTATTATCACTACTATCTCAAAGAGAGTCCTTTTGGAATTTAATAGTATTCAATACCATTATATTGGCTGTAACCATCCTTCTATACTACTTTATGCCAATACTATCTCTGCTGATATTTCATATAAAATTACTACTAGTTATATATATGACCCATTTACTATACTACTTTTCTCTCTCTTTTATTCAACTTCTCTCTGCACAGTTACCAAGAAGAATTTATCTTCCAAATGGCATCATATTCTCGAAATTTCTAGGCCATACCATGGACCTTCCATCAATACTGGTATTAACTCTAACGCATTCCACATATCATATATTCACTTTGATAATTTCTTAGATTTTATTCAATGACTTGGCCATAGATACTTACTATTGAAGGTAGATCTTACTTGCGTTTTGCCACCACACCTTTCTCAGCTACTATTCACATTACACACACTCTTATAACACACTTTCAACATGTTTATTGAAGAAAGGTTCTAAGATCATGACAACTAACATATGAGCTGATATGTGTACCAGGTCGGGTGGACCTGGAGCCTTTGACTGGCAATATATTGGAAGAGAGTATGGTCTAGGGATGGGGTCTTTTCGGGGGCTGAGTGGGTAGGACAGTTCAAGCAGAGGGAGCAGCACTGGGGGAGGAGTGGGAGGGAAGAGAGGAAGGAGCTTTGCTGATACATTGAAGACTGGAGGATGGCCTGTTGAATCTTGTGACAGACAGGCTGAGGGAAAGAGAAAGCAGAGGGAAGGGGAAGCAGAAGAGGCAGCATCTCAGCCAGTGGGTGGAAGGGCTGGTGGAGCAGCTAATGGGAGTAGGGGGGAGACTGCTGATGGTAGTGTGACTGGGAATCTGGAAAAAAATCCAGATGTGACTAGTGATGTGAGAGCTGAGCAGATGGGACCAAAGAGGAAAGGGGACCTGGCCAATGGTGTGATGGGGATAGTGGTGGCACTATTACTCAAGAAGTCAATCTCAGAGTTTGTAGTGACCTTATGCTTCTGGAACTTGGCAGTGATAGTGAGGATGGTCCTGGAGATTATCTTGAAGCAGGTAGCTGGTGTGGCCTTGGTGAAGTTCCTGAAGGGGCTGGAGGGGGTTGAAGTGGGTTTTGAGGAGGCAGGCCCACTGGAGAAAGCATTGAAGACAGGAGTGGTAGTAGTAGAGATGGTGGTCCCTATGGTGCAGTGTTTTAGGTGGGACCCCAGAGTGGTTCAGTTACTGGTGAAGGGGGTGCCAACAGTGATGAAGGTTGAGACTATGAGGAAGTGATGGCAGAGTATGGTGATGTAGTTGATATTGGATTTCAGATGTAGGAGGGGACTACTTTCAGGACTAGCAACATAGATGTCAGAATTAGACTGGCTGAGAGAGAGGCCATAGGGAAGATGAGTGACTGGCCTTTGGTAATGATGTGGGGGGCCTTCATTTGTAAGGTATTGAGGGTGGAAGGGAGTGAGGAGGAGGAGGAGGATCTATTAGAGGCTCTGGAGGAGATGAGTAGAGCTATAGAGTAGAGGGTGAAGGCCTGGAAGATATATGTAGAGTTAATGAATTTGGAGATTGTGGAGGGTAAATATATCCACACTGACAAGAGGCAGTGGGAATGGGCTCAAGGGTGCAAGAGGTAGAGAGAGTTGTTGGTGAGTATGGAAGAAGGGGTAAAGATGAATGCTGGTGGTACTGAGGAGTCTGGGGGTACCAAAGTGAGTATCTGGGTTAGTAAGAGAAGAGAGGATATAGAGGAGGGCCAGGAGGGGACTGGGAAGATGCTGTGCAAGGACCCTTATGCAGATGGTATATTTGAAGTCTGGGAGTAGGTCTTGGAAGACACCCCCACTCTGGTCAGATGGGGCCCAGCTGCAAAGAGCAGAGTGGTAGAGGATATGCTGATGTGGGGTGCCCAGCAAGTACACTTTAGAGTCCCAGACATGGCAAAAGGGGGTCGGGTGGTGGTAGTTGGCAAGAATGATGTTGTGGAATGTGGACTTTGGAGAGAGAAGTAAAGTGTTTATTGCTAATTCTTACGTGCTTTTATGCGTCGCCATTAGTGATGTTTACATGATGACGTAGTCATGGAAGGCTGTGCCACCATATATCGAGTTGTAACCTACATATTTCAATACTCCTGCTCAACGAGATATGCAAATTCCTAAACTGCAATACTAAGCTATAACCACTGCAAATCTCACTGCAATATTCAGACCGCTATCTAGAAACCGAAAAACATTCGAATTGCCTGCTTAAAGCTTGAAAAATAGGTTGAAAAGTAGAGATGTGAACATTCGTAGATGAGCAATGTTGGTAGAAATCTGCAATGTAGCAATAGGGAAAAGAAATGCATTGAATATGAAATAGATTTCGAAATTGATCTGCTAAAATACTTCTGTATAGCTCACTATTATTGCTGTTTTTATTGCTAGTGTATAGTTTATGCCGCCGTAACTCCCATTCCCTTTATGCATAGATCAAATCTTGTCTTTGGGAGGGCTTTTGTTAATGAATCTGCTATCATACACTCCGTTGGAGTGTATTCCAGATGTATAGTGTCGTTTTCCATGCATTTCTATATGAAATGATGCTGTATATCGATGTGTTTCGTTCTAGCGTAGTGTATAGGATTCTTTGCCAAAGCAATCGTTGATTGGTTATCTTGCTGGAGTAGTGTAGAGTGCCGTTGCTTGTATCCCAGCTCCTTTAACAGTTCTTGAAGCCAGATAGCCTCCTTTGTTGCTGTTGACAATGCTTGATATTCTGCTTGTATAGAGGATGTTGCCACTGAAGGTTGCTTACGCATTTGCCACGAAATGGCTCCGTTGTTTACTTTAAAGATGTATCCAGTCATAGACCTTCTGTCATCTAAGTCGCCGGCCCAATCAGCGTCACAAGAACCAAATAGGTGTATAGTACTCCCATTTTGCCCATTATCACCATCCAAACTGAGCATATAGTCCGCGATTCCTTTGATGTATCTGAAAATTCGCTTGATTGCCATCCAATGGCTATTGTTATAGCATAAAGAATACTGCGCCGCTTTGTTTACTGCAAAAGAGATATCAGGTCTCGTCCCTTGCATAAGATACATGAGGGATCCCACGGCTTGTCGATAGGGGATGTTGTTTCCCTCGGGCATAGTGTCAGACTTCTTTAGTTTCACGAATGTTTCCATAGGTATCCTGACTGGTTTGCATTCACTCATCCCGAATC
Organism: Jimgerdemannia flammicorona; assembly: GCA_003990745.1. Lineage (NCBI taxonomy): Eukaryota > Fungi > Mucoromycota > Endogonomycetes > Endogonales > Endogonaceae > Jimgerdemannia > Jimgerdemannia flammicorona. Next base: position 11,194 of record RBNI01003543.1, read on the forward strand.
ACTCGAGAATATTTCGAATGTATGTGGCTTGCATTAGGTGTATAGCGCGCTTGCACCTGTTACATGTAATCGATATTCTAAGGAGATAGGATGTTTCACCTAAGTCCATCATTTTGAATTCCTGGCGTAGTGTAGCCTTTACGTCATTGATTTCACTTGCCGTTCCGACTAAAATAATATCGTCAACCCAAATTTCCAGGTATACCGTTCCTGAGGATGTATGTTGGGTGTATATGCATGGATCAGCTTTACAATGCTTGAATCCGTTATCTAGGAGATATCCATTGATCTTTCGATTCCACAACCTTGCCGCTTGCTTGATTCCGTAGAGCTCTTTGCGTAATTTACATACGAGCTCGTTTCCGTCATTGTTATATAGTTCATATCCTTGTAGTTGTTGTATGTATAACTCCATATCTATGTCACCATTCAAGAACGCTGTCTTTACATCCATTTGGTATATTTCATAGTCGTACTTGGCTCTGATCACAAGAAGTATTCTAAGCAAAGTCAACTTAAATACCGGGGAAAATGTCTCATCGTAGTCTATGCTGTAGCCTTATGAGTACCCCTTTGCTACAAATCAAGCCTTATACCATTCTACGTTGCCATTAGCCTTATACTTGATCTTGTAGACCCACTTCGATTCTATAGCTTGTCGCTCTGCTGGAAGGCTTACTAGATCCCAAGTGTTGTTTTCGATGAGCGAACTGTACTCCTCATCCATGGCCTTTCTCCACTCCTTCTTATCATTTGAGTGAATGGCTTCGTCATAGTTCTCTGGTTTACCGGTCATTGCAATATATGCACATTCGTAAGAATCAGCATAGTTCACATGATGTCCACTATTGTTGTCGCAACGAGATGTCTTAGGCAGGTTCCAATAACCTCCTAAATCTATATCTAGAACTCTGGATTTGCGCTTTTGTTTGCCCTTCGGAGAGGTATCCTTTTCGTCATTCTTGTCCATAATTTCTGTTATCCTTGGTTTTTGCAACTTCATTGCTGTTTGAATGGGTTGTGCTTTCGCTGACGTAGGTCCTAAGGATGTCTTTGGCATAGTCATCAGTGTCGTTCCGGGTGTAGATATTGTTCCGCTAGCCTTTGCAGTTGGCATAGATATTGCTGGCTATACCATTGAATTCACCATCGGATTCACCATCAGATTCGAGATAAGAATTTTCACATAAATTTCCTGCTTAGTCTCCTTGAACTGTACGTCACATGAAATGATCATATGTCATTTCTACAGGTTCCAAAGTCTGTATCCCGCTCTATTGTATCCAAGGAATATATACTTATCTGCCTTAGGTTCGAACTTGCCTCGGTTGCCACCTTTGTCCAGAACATATGCCTCGCTTCCGAATATGCGTAAGTGTGAAATGTCAGGCTTGGATCCATTCCATAATTCCTCAGGGGTAAGATTGCTGTCATTCCTGGATTGCTTGCCGGGATCCTTGCTTAGAGCTTGAGAGAAACAACGATTTTGAATATATGCTGCCATATTCACCGCTTCCGCCCAAAAGGACTTTGGTAAGCTGGCCGTATTCATCATCGTTCTAGCCATTTCCACTACCATTTGATTGAATCATTCTGCCATGCTGTTTTGCTGAGGTGTATAAGGGGCTGTCGTAGAGTACTGTATACCGTTCTTCTTCAAGAAGTGTCTGAAACCTTTGTTGATGTATTCTTTGCCGTTATTTGAGCATAGAGTTCATATTCTATGTCCCGTCTCATTCTCCATAGCTGCCTTGAATTCCCAGAATTTATCGAATGCCTCGTTTTTCCCCGCAATGAGATATATGTGGACTTTGCATGTATAATCATCAATGAATGTAATAAAATACTTCTTTCCGGAGTGTGATGCTATTTGCATGGGGCCACAAATATCCGTATGAATCAAATCGAGAATGCTGGCCGCTTGCTTTGTTCGTTCCTGAAAAGGTTGCCAGGAAGCCTTGTTTGCCACACATCTATCACAAAAGAAATCCGGTAGCATATAGTCCGGTAAACCATACATGGACTTACTCCTTACCATCCGTTTGAGACTCGTTTTACCGATATGTCCTAAGCATTTATGCATTATACGCCAGAAATCCTCTTTTGTCGTAGTTGCAGAATATGCAGATGTAGCACCACTCGGCGTGCCATTGATTGTGTATAGATTCCCCTTTTTCAATGTGTACATTAACTCCTTATTGTTCTTCAGATTGATTACTGTTACACTATTTGGGCATATATTTACTCCTCTGTCCCCGCGAGCCATCATCCGGCCTATCGAAAAGAGGTTCTTGCCTATATCTGGAGCGTATAGTACATCCACGAAGGTGCCTGAAGGTTCATCAACGTTTCCATGTAGATGTATGCCTATATTGCCTTTCCCTTGAGCGTAAATGACGTTATTGTTGTCTAGCTTGATAGGTATGGGATGCTCGAACTTCTCGTATGTAGAGAACCACTCCCGGTGAGCCGTCATATGCTGTATTGCACCTGAATCCATGAGCCAGACCTCTTCACTGCATGCATAAGCGCTGTTCGGTGTATAGCTTACATTTGCACTGGCGCCGACGTTGACGTCACCATTTTTCGCTGTCTGAAGAGTGTTTCCTTTATCAGGATTTGTAGATGTCAAATTGCCACTGTATTTGTAACTGGCGTTGTTTTTCGAATTATCTCCTGCTTCTGCATATGGGTAGGTTGCCACTTCTGCAAAGAATAGACCTCCTCCGTTGCCGCCGCTGTCATTATTGGCATCCACCGTATTTGCCTGCCATTGTCCGCCTTTCTCCTTTTCCTTGCGGTTGCAGTCCTTTTCACAATGTCCGAGCTTGTCGCAATAGAAGCATTTCCCAGCGAATTTCTGACTGTCGCATTGCTGGCTCTTGCCTCGGCCTTTATTCGACTTGCCTTTGCCATTGCCTCATTCACGTGCTCCACCATAAAAGGCTTTTTCCTCGCCATCATTGTCTTCATTGGCATTCAGCCTCGTTTTCTTGTTTAATAGGCTCGTGACAACGTACTTGTAATCCGATAATTTGCCAGACTCCCTCATAGCTGCAACGACAATGTTGTATGCCTCTGGAAGGCCTTGTATAAGGGTCAGGACCTTGTCTTCATCCCTAATAGTATCCTCTGGCATAGTTGTAAGGGAATTCACTTGATTCACCAGCTTGTTGACTTGGTTGGCATATTCCCAGATGTTCTCCGTCAACTTCATTCGAAGATTGAATAATTGCGCCTTCAAGTGGAATCTGTTCGAAGCAGATGCTTGTTGGTGGTGATTCCGCAAGATGTCCCAGGCTTTGTTCGCCATTGTAGCATTGATTACGAGCTTCATTTGCATATTCGAAAGGATAAACGTAATCTCCCTTAGCACCTTACGATCATTAGTAGTATCATACCCCGTAATCTGTGCCTGTGGCTTCCAATAGTCCCCCAAACCGCATTCTTCAAGGAGATTCTTCATATGATACGCCCATATGGCATAATCCATGCCATCAAAGACAGGAATTGTCCTTTTTACCATGTTTGTAGTTATAGGTGCCACCGTCATTATTGTCGTCATCATCGTAATGGGGGCCACCATACCTGTACCAGTATCTAAGCCTGTGTTACCGCTAGGGCTTGGCGCACTGTTAGCATGCTTGTATTCATGTATAGCGTAGTGTAGCATATGTGTTAGAGGGTGTATTATAGCCACTAAGCGGGGCTCATAACCTGTTGTGGAATGTGGACTTTGGAGAGAGCAGCAAACTGTTTATTGCTAATTCTTATGTGCTTTTATGCATCGCCATTAGTGACGTTTACATGATGACGTAGTCAAGGAAGGCTGCGCCACCATATATTGAGTTGTAACCTACATATTTCAATAGACATAAACTAGTAGATACTAACAGATTTGTTTTCTTGAAGATACAGTCATATAAACTAAATAGTAAGTATATGGACAGAAATGTATAGTAATATAAACTAAATAGCTATAAACTTAAACTATATTAAATAATATAAACTTGAACAGCTGCAAATATGAACTAGTAAATATGAACTATAGTTTTTTTTTCCTAATGAAAACTATTTGTTATTTTTAATATATAATTATATTATAGCTTAAATTTTAACCATTAATAATATAGTATTTAAGCTTTTGAATAATAATTTTTTTATTTTATTTGGATAATTATAGACATTAATATAACTATTTTAAGTTATATATATTACCATTATTACAGTTTTGATCCTTACTAGCTTCTTGATCCTTACTAGCTTCTAAATCTGTTTAAATTTATAGTATACTATTAAATTAAGCTATATATTTATCAAACTTTACTACAGTATTGTTTTAGATATTCTTTACTACTCTATGGTATTTTTACTCTTAATTTTAAGTAATGAAAAATCTTTCTATTAACATTTATAACTATAATATAGTAAGATAGCAAAAGCGAGTTTTTTT